>PVHY01033289.1:0-11253 GCA_004024945.1 Uropsilus gracilis
CAGGCATCTTGTCCTCATCTGTGGCAGGGGAGGACTCTCCGTGGTCAATTTGGCTGAGCCCCCCCAAACTTCTTCTGCAGCAGGTCCTTCCTTCAGTGCTCTTGACTGCTGGCCCAGGGGGGTGAGGGAGGGGAACGTGTGCTGGGAAGGGGACAGATGTGCTTTGAGGTGCTGCGGCTCCTCACCCACCCACGGGTCCCTGGACAGCTGCTCTGTCTGCTCTGAGCTGGCTCCGTGATCCGGAGCTCCTCACCCACTGACCCGCCCATGGCTGAGGGCTCTGCACGCCTCCCTCCCTCAGCGTCTCTGCTCTGTCAGGAAGGAGACGTGAGAGACATGCAATCTCCCCACAGTCTGTCTGCATGCCATCTTCTCCCAGGTATCAGGTAGCAGCCGGTTCGGCCCATTTGCCCTGGGCTTCTGGTCGGACATCCCCCTGTGGGAGGGGCAGCTGCCAAGCTTCAGTCTCTGGTCACCTCACCAGACATCCAGTCCATCTGGGTTTAGCAGCTCATGTTCCAAACACAGGACATCCTTCTTTTCCTCCTCTGCTGTGTTCTAGCTTCTTCCAAGCATGTGGTCAAAGACATGATGTGCTCTTCTTCTTTCAGTGTCCTCCTTACTTTAGGCTGTAGAAAGGCTCTAAGACACAGGAACCAACAGCAGGTCCATCTCAGGCCTCCTCACGGACTCCCCAAAAGCATCTGAGTCAACCAGACATGACACACTCCCACCTGAAGTTCAAGTCTCCAGACTCCTTCAGCACATACTCAGCTTACACACGTTGAGGCCATGAGTTCTCCTGCCTGTGCCCAAGGATGCAGGCTGGCAGCCTCAGCCATGCAGCCGGCTTCACATCCTCCTCATGCCAAATGGCTGAATCTTAAAATGGCTCCTCTCCCTCCTCCTCCTAAATTCTTTTCTTATCATCCTTCCCTTCTTTTTCCTGCCCAGACAGGACTCAAGAGGGCATTCTGTCAATCAGCTCACTGACAAAACTCTTGCTTTCGTCCTCCCCTTCTATGAATTCCAATCTTGACATGTATAATTCTAAAGCAACAGGGAAGTAACTCCATGT
The DNA here is from genome assembly GCA_004024945.1 of Uropsilus gracilis. NCBI lineage: Eukaryota > Metazoa > Chordata > Mammalia > Eulipotyphla > Talpidae > Uropsilus > Uropsilus gracilis. The sequence goes on from PVHY01033289.1 coordinate 1,079, forward strand.
TCCCAGATTTATTAATGTATGGATTAGTTATATGAATGGGGGTACCCACGAGGATACCCTCCAACACTGGGACAATGTGGGGCTCACCACAGTGGCTCTTCCTCTTTGGGCTTTTTTTTTTTTAATCTCTCCATATCTCCCTTCTAGAAGCTTCCTCTTGGGGCTGTCATCTGACTCTCCCTCTGCTGCTGAGAGAGGCTGCCAGGCCTGGGGAAGGGTGTACTCACAGGCAGAGTCCCCAGATTGGGCCCCTGGAGCCCCCACAGTCCTGATCTTGGTGTTCTTTTAGGGCTGCCCTTCAGAGCTGCCTCCAGGGCTGGGGTTTGGACATTCAGCCCCCAGGAGGGATGTCCTTGGTCTGATCAAACCTCCAGACACACATCACCTCAGCCAAGTCTACATCTGTCTGTCTGTCCATGTGTCTGTCAGGGGAATATGCACTGAGTCCCCTAGAAATGTGGGGGATGCCTGACCCCACCCCCATGTTCTTTTCCCGCTGCCTGTGTTGCCATAGGAGTCTGGGGGTCAGACTGATTGTCTGCTTAGTTCCCGCCCATCCTCAAAGCTCAAGTGTCCCTGTGTCCCCATTAAGAGTCTGTGTCCCTGTGGTCACCCTACAGATGCCCGATGAGGAGGGTGCAGATAAGGAGGTAAAGTCACAATCACACACATCTGCACATGCCCTGCACACCCTGACCCTTGGGAGTACTGGATTTGGGTGGTTCTGAGCTCTCATGTGGCAGTGTGGACAGATGTCACCTCAGAACTCCATGTGGTCACCGGGCGACTACTCATTAATAATAGAGCTGGACATGGACAGACAGGAAGGGGAGCTGAGCAGGACACCTGCACATACCATTGCTGGCTTGTCTGCTCTGAGCTCCTCCGCCCCCCAGTCTCCCATCTGGACCAGTGCAGGCACCTGTCCCAGCTCAGTTCCCAAGAGGTGAGGCCAGCATCCAGAGTGACCAGTAACCCGACTGTCCTCACAGTTGTAGCCACAGGCATGGGGGTGGCTTGAACTGGGCTGTCTGTGAGCAACTCACTGGGAAAGCCAGGGGGGGAACCCATGGGGGAGGCATCTCTGTCAGGGGGGAATCCAGGCCCCAAGATGGCCATGTCAGGCCCTTCACAGCCCCCAATCTGGCTCTGCTTCCCTAACTTCAGACAGGCTAAACCATCTCCCAGTGACACCTTCTTGCTTTCCCTCGGAGTCCAGGTTACACAGCAGGAGCCCCAGTCCCAGCTGACTTGTCAGAACAGGGGTGAGGTGATGGGGACCAGGGTGACATGGATAGGGATGATGGGGAAAAGAAGGACCTTCTCTCCATCTCTCTTGCCCAGCAGCTGCATTAGGAGCAGGGATGCAATCAGAGCTGGAGGTTGAATGACGATGGGAAACAAATGGCTGCTGCCCCCATTCTTCAAGCGACACTAAAGTGGACATGAGGACTCAGTGCTGCTGCTGATAATGAGGTTGTGGAGACAGCAGATAGTCACGGCTATCTGCACGTCACGGCTGAGATACTTGAGCTTGTGCATGAGGCAGTGAAGTGCTTTAATCACAAATCAAGAAGAATCATTTCTCCCAAAGAGATGATTTCTTACATTATTAGGAGGTGGCAGGGTGCCTCTCTGAGAAGCTTCTAGAAAAGAGGAAGGAAGGTCCAGCCCCGGGGACTCCCCTGAGAGACCCACGTGATGAGGAGCATAAGAGAAGGAGGGTCCCCATATCCACCCAGGACCAGGTCCTCAGCCCGCAGTGGCCCCCGACATTGGCAGCTGCAGGAGGTGCCCCAGCCCCTGTGGAGACAGCCGGGACCCAGCAGCCAGGAGACGCTCAGGCCCAGCCTCGCTCGGGGACCCGGCTCTGGGGGAGACCAGGTGAGAGGCCCTGCTGCACTTCCTCCTCCCTGAACCCGACTGGCTGCTCCTTCTCCGTGCTCCCCCTCTGTCCTCCCTCAGTGGCTGAGTCTCAGGGGCATCCTTCCCAGCTGCCCCCTGCGGCTGTGGCTGCTCAGGGCCAGGGCCAGGGGTACTACTTGCTGGTCCCATGGAAATGGACAGCAGAGTTCAAGGACAGAGGCAGGGACCAGCACCTCTGAAGGTCGAGAGGGACTCTGGTGCCCACCCCCACCCCGAGCAGTTCGCTAAATGACTTTCTCCTCATTTACCTCTTACCCATCTTAGAGAGCAACCAGCTGAGCTGGGAAGGGGGATTTCTAGGAGTTTCACAAGTAAACGCCCTAAAGAAATGACATGACATGTAGCTTTGAGGGGAGCTAGGTCATAGCAACATGATTAGAGGAGCCTCAGAGAGACCCTCCAGATGGTACACTGGAACCCAAGGCCTTGGGGACAGATGTGGGGTCACAGCCATGCTGAGAGCATTTCAAGGGCACATGCTGGGAGCATAAGCTAGACTGAGAGGTCCCCATGAGCTGGTGCTCAGACCTGGCCAGGGTGGGGGGTCATCACCCCAAAACAGCCACCTCCAGAGGAAGGTGGGTAATGGGGAAAATAGGGGTAATGGGGAAAAGAAGGATCTTCTTTTCCAAATCCAGTACTCCTGAGGGTCAGGGTGTGCAGGGCATGTGCAGATGTGTGTGGTCGTGACTTTACCTCCTTATCTGCACCCTCCTCATCTGGCATCTGTAAGGTGACCACAGGGACAAAGACTCTTAATGGAGACATAGGCACACCTGAGCTTTTTCCTGTCCTTCTTTTTCACACCTATTTCCCCATATAAATCCCCTCTGAGTCTGGGGTGTCTGCTGGGGGACATAGGAATTGGGGGACTGAATCAGGGTTCCCGTGTCTGTAGAATCCTGCAGTGTGAGTTGCATTAGGGTTCATCAGTGTCATCACAGGGACCGTGAGGGTCTAGATCAAGACCACAGGTGACACTGTGATGGATCCCAGACACAGCTGCTCCATGAGGTCACTTCCCTGTTCAGCGTCAGGACTGTGTGTGTGTGTGTGTGTGTGTGTGTGTGGTGTGTGCCCGACTGTGGGTGGGTCTGGAGGGTGGGTCAGCAAATTGTCCCAGCTGAGCAGGGGAAGCACCCACCCCAGGTCCGGGAGCTCTGTGCTAGCAGCAAACTCATGAGGCATTGCGTCCAGATGCCACATGCAGACGACACAGGTGTCATCTCAAGTGTGATGAGCAGATGTCACTGTCCATCCTGTCTGTCCCCATCCACAGAGCCTGGAGGAGATGCATCCTAGAGTCCAGGAGCGCCCAGCAGGAAACCCAGACCGGACAGTGGGGACCCCTCCCCCAGCAGCTAGAGACCCCGCTCAGTTCCCTGTCAAGGCTCTGGGGAGACAGGGCAGGATTTTGGGGTCTCAGGAGAGACGGGGTTCTGGGGGAGACAGCACAGCTCTAGGGGTCATCTCGTGGGGGGCACAGCAGTTTGGGGTTCTTCCCACAGGCTCCCTGGTCCTGCTCCTGAGGTCCTGGGGGTCTACAGCTGGAGTCAAGAATTGAATGCTCAACCCTGACCTCAGAGATTCCCTAGGGTGACCCTTGCCACAGGGCAGCGATGGAGGCTGAGCCCACAGACCCCACCCTGGGCACCTCCCCCTCCCTGGTGACCATCACTTGGGCACCAGGTGATGACCACTGGTCTCAGCCTAACAACAGGACAGGGAACAGCACAACCTGGGCTGATAATGACCGGCCCTTCTTTAATTTCTACGAAATTGTCTTGCTGGTGAAGTTGTTTGTCTGCCTCTGCGGGGCCGCGGGGAACGGGGCTGTGGTCTGGCTGCTGGGGTTCCACCGGAAGAGGAACCCCTTCTCCGTCTACATCCTCAACCTGGCCTGCGCCGACGGCACCTTCCTCCTGAGCACCGGGGTCTGGTCCACACTTACACTTCTTCATGTTCACACACGTGAGTTCGCAGCCCTGATGAGAGGGGTTTTTATCATGTCTTTTTATGCGGGGCTGGGGCTGCTGATGGCCGTCAGCACCGAGCGCTGCATCTCTGTGCTCTGCCCCCTCTGGTACCGGTGCCGCCGCCCAGCCCACCTCTCCTGTGCCGTGTGCACGCTCATCTGGGGTCTGGGCCTGTGTGTGGCCACATATGAGGGTCTGTGTGGTGGTGGTGTTGACATTCCGTGCTACGGTACAGGTTGGCTCTATGATGCGATGGTGGTCATCACCTTCGTGGTGCTCTGCGTGTCCAGCCTGACGCTGCTCGTGCGGGTCCAGTGCGGCTCTCGGGGGACACGGCCCAGCCGGCTCTACATGACCATCGTGGTCAATGTCCTGGCCTTCCTGCTGCTTGCACTGCCCTACACTGTGTACTTCTTTGTCCTCATGGTATCATCTGTTCCTGTATACAGCATTGACCTGTCCCCAATTTTAGAACTGCACTTATTCCTGAACAGTGCAGTGAACCCCGTCATCTACTTCTTCGTGGGGAGGTACAGGCAGCGGCCGGGCAGGACCCCCCTCCGAGAGGTGCTCCAGAGGGCACTGCAGGATGAGGAGGAGGGGGCTGAGGTGTAGGTCACCCATCACAGAAACCACAATGTCCCACTGAACTGGGGCACCTGGGAGCCTGGGGACCTGGGGGCCTGAGTGGGACAGGGTCCCCTTGCAGGGCTGCTGCTCAGGAAGCCGGGTCACCCGCTGTGTCTCCATAAAGCTCCTCGCTGAGGAGGAGGCTGGCGACTGATCTGGGACAAAAATTCATTTTCAGATGCTCGCACATGGCTGCTCTGAAGTCAGTTTTTTTTTTCTCTAACCCCTGCATCTTCCTTCTAAAGATTCCTAGGTGATACGTCACTTTCTCACCCTCTGCTGCCATAAGAGGTGGCCAGGCCAGGCAAGGGTGTCCTCACCCGTAGGCCCCTGGCCTGTGCCCCTGCGGCCCACACAGTCCTGGTCTTGGGGTTCCTTATAAGCTGGTCTGCAGAGGCTCAGGGGCTCAGTCAGGCGTCTGTGGTGGAAGCGCACCTGGGTTCACGTGGTGGTTTCCCGGTTCTGTAATGGGGGAGCACGATTCCCCAGCCTCGGGCCAGGTGGTACCCCAGGGACTCCTGCCACCAGGCGAGTTAGTTTGGTGTGGAAAGCTTGAACTTGGAATTTATATCAACTGAAAGACAGGACTTTGTGAAATGCCCGCTTCACCTTGGGAGGGTGACCAGACGCCATCCTGGACACAGACGTCTTTGCAGGAATCACCAGCTCCACCGGCTCCTTCTTAAAGTGCTTTTGGGACTCTTGAACAGAACAGTGACTGGGGCTGTTGATCCTGGAGAGTGTGAATGAGCTGCCGCCTTGGAGGAAAGATATCCCAAGTGTTTGCAGCGGGTTCACAGGTGAGAGAAACCAGAGCTGTCCTGGCAGCCCAGACAGGAGGCCCAGGCTGGAGATCCGGAGCCGGGGCTGGCTTGTGGCCCTGGAGGTCACTGAATGTTCTGGGTTGTGGGAGGTGCCTGGAGCTGGGCTGCTGCGATTGGTGGATTCCTAAGGGGCTCAGGACCCTTCAGAGGGAGCAGCAGAAGATGGAGGACAGAAGAGCATGAGGAGCAGTGGCAGGAAGGCTGAGCTGTGCCTCTCCTGGACGGGAGACAAGGCCGGCTTTGGAGTGTGGACTTTGTCTGGGAACTCCCACTGCTGGCTGGGAGGGAAAAGGAATCAGATCTTTGGACCTGAGTCTTGCCCCTCGGGGAGCTTTGCCGAGGACTCAGAGACAGACTGGACTGGGGTGAGACCAGGGGCCACACGTGGCGTCAGTGACTCTTTGTCTTTTCTCTTCCTCTCTTGTGAATAAATCCTATTCCTTGTTTGCCTTTAACGAGTCTGTCTTGTTGAAGCAGAGAAATACTCACAGGGCAACAGGGACTGGGTCAGACATGGCCAGACCCTCCCCAGCATGTACACCAGGTCATAGTGACACACAGGGTTCAATGCTTGCCTTGAAGGAGATTCCACCAAGGCCCTTGCTCAGGTGTCTGTCACACTGGGGAGAGGGTGGAGAGACCAGCAGATGAGGCTGTGTGACTCACTTCTTTGCCTGCTTGGTCATAAACCCCTCTCCCCTGAGACTCTGCTCTGTCCTCTGCCCTGGGCTTTGCCTGGGAGGGACAGTCCCAACTGATAATTAGGCTCATTGTCAATTGTTTCTGAGACTGGACCTATGTCCAGGGGACCTCTCACAGCACTGTAGCTGCTGGACTCGGGGGCGGGGAGGACCTTGCAGGGGCCGGTGGTGGTGCTGGCCTTTCCCTGCAGATAAGTCTCATTTGCTGCCTTTGCATCTGGTTTCCTGTCCTCTGCGAGGTCCTGGATCTGAGCACATCCCTCTGGAACTCCTTTTCTCATCTAAATACAGACCTTTGGGGGGCTCCCACCTAGTGGCACCCCAGGTTCCTTGAGACCCCTGGGGGCCCAGCCTGAGGGGTGCTTTCCTGGACCCTGTGGGCAGCTAGTGGTGGGCTGTCGTGCTCCTACTTGACAACTACATGGCCCCTCCTCTCCTCTGACAGCTGTTCCCGGTTCCTGTCTCTGCCTTGGGATCTGGAGGCCAGAGACACTCAGGGGTGATGGCAGCTGAATCCCAGGGCCCAGAGGTATCACTGAGGTCATCTGTGCATAAGGGAAGGAACGTTACCTGGTCTTGCTCCCCACAGCTGGTCTGGAAAGTCTGCACCGCAAACACATGCATAGTCACCATGTCCCCCACCTCCCAGCATGTAGGGGGGTCAGAGAGGTAAAGATCATACCCAGGGGCTCCCACTCACCCCCCCTATTATTTGGTTGCAGATGGGGAGCTGGTCTCGAGGGGCAGTGTCACCACCATGGCCCCATTGGGAGCCAGGTCTCTCCTGGTGCTGACCCAGGGGTGCTAGTGGCTGGGGCAGGATTCTAGGCTCAGTTCTCGCCCATGGGCCACAACTCCAGGCCTGGCCCCCAGGGTGCCTGAGTCGTGGCCTTGGCTCTGGACCAGCCAATGGGCAGGTGTGGAGGGCCGTCCTGGGAGTCCTTGTCTGAACAGAACAGGGCCCTGCGGCTCCCAGGAGGGGGATAGGTGGGAAAGCCCTTCACTCTGTATCCCATCAGCTCAGGCCTTGGGGCTTGATCTTAGGATCCCTGGGGGACTCTGGTTCCTCTGCTTCCCAGCCCCCAGACCCTGGGTCTCAGCCTCCATCATTCTCACATTCATTAACTGATAAATGAGTGAGGGTCACCAGTGTGGGGCCCATTATGGCCTGTGACTCATGGTTCTCAGATAAGCATCTCCCCTACAAACCAGAATCCCCACCCACACACTCCTCTACAGCCTAGCCCTCAGTGTTGCTCACGTGCTCACACTCTCCTTATCTCCTCCCACCCTGCCCTCTACAAGGTTTCCATCTGTGGCAGATCTCAGGGCGCTGGGGATGTTTCTGCCCCTCTGCCCACATGTCTGTGCCCGCAGACCCATGTGGTCAGCTCACGGGTGGCCTCTGCTCTGATCTTCTCCCTCAGCAACACCCTCCAGCTCCATCCCAAGTCACATGGGGGCACAAAATGCCCTTTTCACGGATGACTAGTATTCCATGATATGGAAGCCATGGGTGGGAAAAAGAACAGATGGGAGAGACTGAGAAGGTCCACGAGAGAGTTTTAGGCTGGGACTCGGGGAACATATGCTGAGCCATTGGTTATAGGTTTAAAGCTCTTTTAAATACCCTGGGCAAGGAATGGGTACAACACAGACATAGGAAAGGAAAAAGTTAGGATCCAATGTGGCATGTGGGGTAGGAGGATGGGGGATTCGTTATCTGGCGGAAAAACATCTGTGAGGGTAACACCTTTATCTTTCAGGGACATGTCCCTCGGGGGGACATTCATAGGAGGTTAGGGGGGCTGCCATCACAGATAAGAGATTTGCCAGGAACCATGTCCAGTAGAGATGGGCAGGAATAGATAAGGGTGCTCCTCTATCTAAGGCGTGTTCCGGAGACGGGCAGGAATAGATAAGGGTGCTCCTCTGTCTCAGGCATGTCTCTCATCTATTCTCCTCGCCCCACACCACAAGAGTGAGGTCCAAGTCTCTCCTCCTCCACCTGGGCCCAAGACACTGTCCCTCTGTGGTGGTGTGAGGAGAGCCGCAGGGACGCAGGGAATGCTGCACCTCAGAGGAGGTGCTGACTCTCAGTCAGACGCTGCACCCCCAGACCCGATGGGTGGACGACTGAGAAGGTCATGGCCGGTGCTCACCTGGCAGCATCAGACACCAGTTGTGACCACAGAGGAGACGCTGTCCGGCCCTGGTGCCCTCCTGACCAAGTCCTGGGGATACGTGGGACCCATCCAAGAGAACACGCTGAGAGGCCCCCCTCTGAATGTGGGTGCCCAGGGGAGGGGGCGCTAGCCCAGGAGTCCCCATCTCTGCAGAGTCCAGGCCGTTTCCTGTCCTGCTCCTCCCGCCCTTGGCCACCGGCTCCTTCCTGGGAGGCAGTGAGGGGCAGGGCTGGACGGGCCTCCCTGGAGGATGCTCTGGGAACATGGCTCGGGGTGCGGGGTGCCCGCTCCCGCCTGGGCTCTGGAGGCCTGGGTCGGGGGGTCCAGGTGGTGTTCGCTGTTAGGTGTTTAGTGTCTGCAGGGGAGCGAGATGGAGCCGAGCCGGGAACACGTCATCAGCTCTCAGTGATGACTCCTCATCTGCTCCTTCTGTTATCGGGGGATAGGGGCACCCCCTTCTAAATTCCTTTTTATTCTCTGGGTTCTTTCGCCTGTGCGCAGCACCTGCTCGGAGATCAAACCTTAGCGACCAGGATAGACAAGAGGTTTATTTCCAGATACGGGAGAAACAACCTGAAGGAGTCCAGACCCTCACAGCTGTTCCCAACGGAATAGAGCCCCACTTCTGCTCCTCAAGGAGCTTTGTGGGGTTTACCTCAGTCTTGGGGAACTTTTGGTCGAAAATGCCAGGCTGTGTCCTTGACCCCAGATCCTGTCGCTCCAGTTGGCACCGAATGAGTCCAACCAAGACAGGTAGGGCTCAGGCGGGTCTCCCCAGGCAGGCCTGTCAGAGTGTCACCGTGCTCCGCACTTCACCAGGGTCACCTCTCCTCCGCCTTCACACAGCTCTCGATCCTCAGGAACCCGAGTGCCGGGGAGATGAGGAAGCTCCAAGGGACTCAGCTCCTGGGTCTTTCTCCTCCTGAGGCCAAAAACCTCCGCACCTGATGCCAGTTTCCAGGCCCTTGCTCTCACTCCGCGCCCCACGCTCCTCTCCAAAATCCTATCTCTGTCTCTTTGTCTCTGTCTCTCTCACTGCCTTTTCTATCCTTTTCTTTGCTCCCCATTCACAACCACCCCCTAGGTGGTCTGTACCTCCCTTTTCCCTCTGGCCCTTGGGAGTCACCACCTCAGGACCCTGCATTCGCATAATCCCAAATCTGCCCAGGCCTGGCACGGTGGCTCGTGCCTGTAAGCTTCAGCCTATGAAGCGGCCGGGGCTAGGGATGGCGGTTTGAGTCCCGCCTGGGGCCCGTAGTGAGACCTAGTCCCAAAAAACTATCTGGGCGTGATGGTGTGCACCTGTAATCCCAGCTACCTGGGAAGCTGAGGCTGGGATTGCTTGAGTCTGTGGCCCCCCGGGGCAACCAGAGTCTGGGGTTCCACAGGCAAAAGTAGTGAGACCTGGTCTCAAAACAAAACAAAACAAAAAAACCAAATCTGCCCAGATAATCAGTTTACAGTAAAAAGGGGAAGTGGCCGTATCTGGTCTCAGGCTAGTCTTAGTCTCTGTGTCTTTCAGACGCACGTGATAGCAATGCCCACACTCCTTTCTCAATGAAAGGAATTGGGTCCATATTGGGTCCCCGCTTCACTTCTGCCATCACAGTCGCGTCAGAGGAGAGACTTGACTAAAGGGAAAGAACAATGAACAGAAATCCCAAGAGATTATAAATGTGTGTCCCAAGAGTCTATGATTATAAATAAACCCAAACTCCCCGCATTGGGAGCAGAGATGGGGCATCTCATGAAATCCAAGGCTGGGAGGGGGTCCCCTCTCGTGGCACTGTGTCCCCCACATCCTGAGTCTCAGGCCTGGAGCAACCCTCAAGGGCGCCTCCTGCCATCTGAGGGTCAGTGATGGGATGTGGGTGGGTCCCCCCAGCTGGGATGCCCCAGGCAGGGGGGCAAGGCTGGAGTGTGGGGCAGCTC
>PVHY01033290.1:0-11256 GCA_004024945.1 Uropsilus gracilis
TGAACATCAGCTTAACCAACAAATCGCAGAAAAATGGGAGATGGAGGGAGTGGAGGGGGGATATGAAGGGGGGATACGGAGGGAGGAGGAGGGATCAATTAATGCACAATTGTGACAAATCAATAAAATGAATTTAAAAAAAGAAGCTGGACATGAATGTTAAAAATATCAGCTAGTTCAGTAGAAAAAATTCAGTTAGGGAAAGGACAACATTAAAAACAATCTCAACTTATCTATGGAAATGTTGTGTTTGAACACAAAATCGCTCACGATTAAGGCTAAACAGGCTGCAGTCTTAATTTAAGCTCTACCTTTAATAATTTAATAATTAATTTTTGCCTGTAGCTCTCAAAAGTGAATTGTTTTGTAATTAGTGCTTATCTTACTACATGGGTCACTTCTACCTTTGTATGTTGTATTGTCATTATTGTGCTTCTGTGTTTTGATTTTTTGGTTATTAGCATATTATTTTATTTACCAAAGCACATGCAAGGGATTTTGCTTCTTTCTTGCGCTATGTGTACTCTCATGCTAGAACCTCACTTTTTCTTCCACACCTTCATTTGTTTCTATATCCTATGCTAGTCCTTTGCTCTGCTCAAACACTTCGCTAGACTTTATTGTGAGCTGCTCACTTTTCTTCCATCTAATGCACCAGATGGAGAATGCAGTTTAGATGAGGGAACAACCTCAAGAGTTTCATGATTTCAATTTTTTTTTTATTTTCAGAAGTTTCTTTTTCATACTGATTACACATACTTATATTTTTAATTGTTGTCTACCTGAGATTCTCCCACCACCGTGACACCTGTTAACCATCATCTTAATCTCTTCTCCCATCACCATGTCACCTGTTAACCATCATCTTAATCTCTTCTGCCTTTCCCTCCAGCCTTTTTACCTCCTCCCCCTCTCCTGTTTTACCATTCAGTTCTGCTGACAACATTAAATTCTCATTGTCTTTTGGCTTGTTTGTTTTCCCTATATCTTGTATCCAGTTTCTCTTTCTTTTTCTGACTTATTTCTGCTAATATGATTCCTTCTGGATCCATCCATATTATCACAAATATAATAAAATTATCTTTTTTGATTGCAGAATAGTATCCATCAAGTATGTATACCACAACTTCCTGATCCATTTGGCAGTTTGAGACATTTGGATTGTTTCTAGGACAGAGAATATTTGCATTGGTGAAATTGAAGGGAAGATAAGAAATTTGTCATCTAAGTATCATCTTTATTTTTGTAATATTTTAGTTTTAAATTTGACAGGAAGCTCTAATCATCTCCAATGTTTTTGTTGCAGAGTAAGAATCTGTGTCTGCATAAATCTGAGAATTTATTTACTCAATTCATTCCTCCCCAAAAAGTTAGGTCTCAAGGAAGGTGACATCAAGATGTGACATATCATAATGACAACTAAGTTGAATAATAAAAAATATATAATTATATATAGCACTCAGGAATCTTACCAATAGCTTCTTGAGAAGTAGTCAATGTTTCTTAATCGGTTTATTGTTATGTACTATGATTAACCCAGGTATTTCAAAAGAAATTAGCTTATTCTTCCTTCCTCGGTGTCCTTGTATTAAACTCTTTATGTTCTTCTGCTTAGGTATTTGTCCTTTTTACTATTTGTTATGAACCCTGCTCATGAGGCTAATGAAACTGACCCATCAGGAACTGAAGCCTATTCAGATGAGGCAATCAAAAATTCTTAGGACTCTTTGGTTAAACAAGGATTTGTAGGATTTGTAGATTAAAAATTAAATCAGAGAAGAACAAAAGATTGTTTCAAAAGATAAAATTTTTCTTGATCTTTGTCTTTTAAACTTTGGCAAATGTCCCAACCATTTGAGTTATTCCCATATGTCTGGAAAGCTCTATAGGAGATAATGTTTATCTTTCTCAAAGGGATGTTTGAACCTTAAATGAAAGTGGTGACTGATACCATTCATGTCCTTTCCTAAACCTTTATATTCTCCCTTCTGAACCCAGCCCCAGCTAGAGTCAACAGTTTTGTGAAGTCTTCAACTCCCTTTACATAGACAGTATCTACCTTCAATCACATGGATTCTTTCATTCTGCCTGGGTTTCTCAAAAATCATACCCCTCAGGCAACCTCCACTGTCAATTGCGGAATCCAGAAAGCTAACATAGATCAAGCAAACTTCAACTAAAGGAAATAAAAGTCACTGGAGCAATGCTTTCCCTTGTTTATCAGAACCTGGTGTGTGCAAGTCCAAGATTCAGTCTATCCAATTTCTAAAATGACCCTGAGAGATGGAATCCATGTTGTCAACAATAAAAGCCAATGAAAAAGGACCCTTTCCCAGGCACAGTGGTGCGTGCCTGTAAGTGACAGCTCATAGAGTCGCGGCAGGGTCTAAGGATCGCGGTTCGAGTCCTGCTCGGGGCAGCACAGCCAGACCTAGTCCCAAAAAATAGCTGGATGTGGTGGCGTGCGCCTTTAATCCTAGCTAGCTGGGAAGCTGAGGCTGGGGATTGCTCGATTCCGTGGTACCACCAGCAATGTGAGCCTGAGGTTCCACAAGCAAAGGTAGCGAGAACGAGAGTGGTAGAGAGAAAGAGGGGGGGGGACACTTTGTGAGATGTTCATTTAATTTTCTTCATCTCTCCTAGTCGTTCATAATACTCCCTGGGATCCATTCCTTGACTGAAGAGCTACCTTCTCCAAGTCACTGACTTTAGCTCATTTTGGATAATAGAAGAGATCAACGTTAAGACTAAAGAATATGGACACCGGTTCTACAATGCCTGTGTATTGTTTTTAGCATGAATCAGGTTGTGATTTCCAGAAGTATCAGGAATTCATCCTTACTCCCTTAATCCAGTGACCTTTTGTCCACAATCATTGTGATTCCCCATGCACATGGTGAGGTGTGAAGCTTCCCCAAATCATTTTGATTTCAGGAAGCTATGATGAAAAAATGTCAAACATCAAGAGCTGAACATCTGTAGTAGTGGTTCTTACACCTACTCATTTTTCTTGTTTGAAAATCCAAGCAGAGATTCTATACACTTATTCAAGGATTTATCTAGATATATGTTTTAGCTTTTCAATGGTATTGTATTCTTGTCATTTGTGTTTCTAGTTTAACTTATTATTTTCCTTATTGCAGGTCTCCCATTCTCAGGCATATCTTACCGACACTGAAATATATCAAATATGGATCCCAAAAAATTCACCTCTCCCTATATGTAACATATGCCAAGTTAGTAGACATTTGCTTGAATCTATCAAACTTTGTACTCCCATAACTAGTTTCAGACATCTACATTAGTCTGTTTTTAAATTTCCCAAGCCCTTGAATGCAAAAACTACAGATTCAGGAGATCAAAAATAAGAAGATGACAGTATATTTGAATGCCAGGGTACTTAATTTTATTAACATTTTTATGTTCCATATTTTCAATGAAATCCAATGACATATCAATTCCATAGATATTGAAACTTAAGTTCGGGTGACACATTCACTTCAGAGCTTAATGAAAGTTAGTGAGCAAGGAAAAGATGATTCAAGCATAAAGGATGGCAGTAATTTGTGGGGATAGCAGTGATGGCTGTGCCCAAAGAGACCTGAACCTCAGTGCCCAAAGCCATCTGGACTCTTAACAAGTGGATCCATAGAAGCTGGAGCCACAGCTTGGCCTGTAGCAGGACGACTGGCAGCTTCTGGAGACAAACTGGGTTGGGTAAGAGAACCTGGACCCATAGGTCAGGGAAGGGAAGCCCCAGCCCCCGTAGCCCAGGGATCTGAAGCCACAGGACCCAAAGAATGGCGAGTAGGAACCCCTGGAGCCACAGCCCAGGGAGTAGCAGCTTCCGGACCCATAGCCCAGCGAGCAGCTGCTGGAGGGCCTGCAGCCCAGAGAGCCGCGGGAAGGGGTCTGGCAGGGGCTGCAGAGCATCGAGGTCCTGGGGCGGGAGCAGGACGTCAGGCAGGGGCTGGGCACCACGCAGGACATCTGGCAGCTGGAGGGCTCCCAGCAGGTCTCCTGGCAGCCGCTGGAGAGAGAGGAGCCCAGCTGGCAGGTGCGGGGAGAGCAGGAGTCAGTGCTGTAGACCAGGTTGCTGGGGTAGGAGGAGCCACAGGAGGAGCTCACGCAGCCTCCCAGGGAGCGGGACGAGAAGTTTCCAGAGCAGCAGCTGTAGGTCATGGTGACAGGAGAGGCGAGTTCAGCTGAGCTGCAGTGAGAAGGTTCTGAGTTGATGTCTGCCTTGGACTGGGCCATATATATACTCTGAGCAGTGGGTGTGGGCCCTGGAGACATGGTTCCCACCTTGGATTCCCTTCCTTTTGCTCACGTGGAGCTTCACAATCTCTGTAATTGCAGCTGCACTGAATCGTTCTGCCTGGATCGTGTTTATGGCGCTATAATGTTGTTGTCACAGCCAAAGCCATTGAGCTGCACCTATGGCAGACATGCTGTGACACTGCGCATTCCCTGTCCCTAGTCACTGCCAGGAAGGCTTCCCGGGCACGAGGGCTTTCCCTCTGACTTCAGCTCCCCTGCATTTGTTTCCTGCATTTCCACATCTGGTTCTGCTGGCGGCTGCTTTTCCTGTACTAGTGGTGGAAACATCCTTGTTTTCTGGTAATAGTGGAATAGATTTCCAACTGGATGAGAGTCACTCAAGGAGATTGATCGCCCTCATTGTTTTTTGTTGCCATTCTCTAGAAGTGCTTGCTGATGGTTTGTCTTGGTGACCTAAGCAAATTCATGGCTCTTCTTTTCTATATGTATATTTATCCAGAGATTACCTCCTGAGAAGTCTGGTTTTTCAATGCTCAGGTTTTGAATGACTTTCTAGCATTTGGAGAACCAGGTGCAAATCTATTCTCTCACCGACCTGTAAACGAATTTTTTTGTCTATTATATTTTCCTGATAAACTATACTTGGATCTTTCTCTTCTCTTTTCTCTCTTTCAAAGATACGTTAATGTAACATATGAGTAGAGTGTAACCAATGATATTCTAAGTTCATTCAGAAATAAAGTACTTGATGTGAAAATATAGCCAGTTCAACTGTATTATGGATCCAAGCAAATACACTGTTGTAGTTGGTGACAACATTTTCTAGCCATATATTTTAATAGATTGATGAGAAATTTTTTTTCCTGATGTAATGCAGAAATCCTAGAAGGAAGTAGACTTTGGAGAGAAGTAAATGTACCAAATTCAAGTAACTAGTGAATCCTTTATTTTTTGTTGCTGTTGTTATGCTTCAATATTAGAATTAATTTCTCCTGGCATTTAACCTCACCAAGAGACCAAAATGGACACTACTGCTCCTTTCTTTCTACATTTTTCTGTTTTCAAGCATATTTGTTAAAGTTAATATCGGAGTTGGCAAAAGGCTCAAGATTTCAATTATATAGAATAAGCTCTGAAAATTTAATGAACAGCAGAGTAACCACAATTAATAATTTGGTCTACATACTTGAAACTTGCTGAGACCTTAGTGTGTGTGTTTCCAATATCAAAGGTTATAACCTTGTGAATTTATTGACATGTAATTAGTTTGATTTTGGTAATAAGTTGACAAGATACACTTCTAGCAAAACCTTATATTGACTGTCCTAAATATGAACCAATTTTATCACTGCAACATTAATAAAATTGTAAAAAATAAAATAATTGAATACACAATTCTGAATTATATGGGAGACATGAATGTATCAGTTAAAATGGGGGAAATTAATGAAATATGCTGAATTATTCTAGACTCTGTTAAGGACTTGACAAGAGATAGGTTTCTCGTGGCCTCAATTTGGCACCCCCAATTTGAACTACATTAAGGCTAGAGATTACATTGACTATTCTAAATAACATACAGTGGAACTTGAGGGTTAGGAGTAAAGGGAAAATGGGAACAGTGGTCTGCAGTGGAGAACTATGGGTGCTTAAGTGGGGGATGCGATGTGGTAACATACATCTGAAAGGTGTTAGGCTATATCCCTAAATCATCGGTAATATTATAAATGAATGTTTTCTCAATAAAAAACTTGCCATGGAAAAACATCAAAATGATCATGATCTATAAAATATTAAATAGACAGCTGGTTAATGAAAAATTAATAATGCAGTTTTTAAAGTCATTTAAAAATGACAGAAATATTTGTCCATTATTTCCATTTGAGTCTATGTGTCCCTAGAATGAAGCTCCCTATATGTCCACTGTCTTCCATCAGCACATAGTAGCAGCTGATAGAAAGCAAGACTTTCACACCATTGCATTGTTATCATCAGACAGAAGCTGGTGGGACCTTTGGTCAATGAAAGCTCCTAGAGTTAAGGATCTGAGAAAAAAATCCTCACAGTGTCTCACAATAGGGTTGGAGGTTTGTTCATATATAAGCTTCATTCTTTGATGACAATACCCAATTGTTTCAACCTCATTTTAATACTGGATTTAGCTTTGGCTATAGCCATGTTTTTTTCCCAGTTTCTGTCAGGTTCAAGCCATCGATGTTATTCTTGGCTCATATGTTTTTTTTTTTCTCTCCATTGGATCTGAAGTCACTATGCAATAGGAAATCATAAACAGACAATAACTTTGGAGGATGAGAAAAGAAGGTGTAAAGTAAGGTCCAACTGCAGAAGTCTCCTCACCAAGATTCATTGACAGAAAAAGGAACATAGCTTCATCTTATTTTTCACAATGGAAAAAAGAATTTTCCCATCATGACCAGGAATAAGACACTTGTAAAAGTTGTGAAGGAGGAAAAGGAGTGCCTTTCCTGGCTGTGATGGGATGAACGGTAGGGTGAAGTCCTCACAGCATTTCTGATATGGGAGTAGTTCCTTGGCCTGCAATACCAATATTTTAGCACCTTGTAAATATAATACCGCACGACTATTCAACTGCAATTACAGAGATTATTACTGAGCTATACATAAGCTAATGAGGGGCATAAATATGACAAAGATGATCCTGTAGAAGACCACACCTACTGATGAGAGTATATATATGCAGTTGTCAAGACGGTGAAATTATAACTCAGAATCTTCTGTTCCACTTCAGCTCAACTCACCTCTCCTGTCACCATGACCTACAGCTGCTGCTCTGGAAACTTCTCGTCCCGCTCCCTGGGAGGCTGCGTGAGCTCCTCCTGTGGCTCCTCCTACCCCAGCAACCTGGTCTACAGCACTGACTCCTGCTCTCCCCGCACCTGCCAGCTGGGCTCCTCTCTCTCCAGCGGCTGCCAGGAGACCTGCTGGGAGCCCTCCAGCTGCCAGATGTCCTGCGTGGTGCCCAGCCCCTGCCTGACGTCCTGCTCCCGCCCCAGGACCTCGATGCTCTGCAGCCCCTGCCAGACCCCTTCCCGCGGCTCTCTGGGCTGCAGGCCCTCCAGCAGCTGCTCGCTGGGCTATGGGTCCGGAAGCTGCTACTCCCTGGGCTGTGGCTCCAGGGGTTCCTACTCGCCATTCTTTGGGTCCTGTGGCTTCAGATCCCTGGGCTACGGGGGCTGGGGCTTCCCTTCCCTGACCTATGGGTCCAGGTTCTCTTACCCAACCCAGTTTGTCTCCAGAAGCTGCCAGTCGTCCTGCTACAGGCCAAGCTGTGGCTCCAGCTTCTATGGATCCACTTGTTAAGAGTCCAGATGGCTTTGGGCACTGAGGTTCAGGTCTCTTTGGGCACAGCCATCACTGCTATCCCCACAAATTACTGCCATCCTTTATGCTTGAATCATCTTTTCCTTGCTCACTAACTTTCATTAAGCTCTGAAGTGAATGTGTCACCCGAACTTAAGTTTCAATATCTATGGAATTGATATGTCATTGGATTTCATTGAAAATATGGAACATAAAAATGTTAATAAAATTAAGTACCCTGGCATTCAAATATACTGTCATCTTCTTATTTTTGATCTCCTGAATCTGTAGTTTTTGCATTCAAGGGCTTGGGAAATTTAAAAACAGACTAATGTAGATGTCTGAAACTAGTTATGGGAGTACAAAGTTTGATAGATTCAAGCAAATGTCTACTAACTTGGCATATGTTACATATAGGGAGAGGTGAATTTTTTGGGATCCATATTTGATATATTTCAGTGTCGGTAAGATATGCCTGAGAATGGGAGACCTGCAATAAGGAAAATAATAAGTTAAACTAGAAACACAAATGACAAGAATACAATACCATTGAAAAGCTAAAACATATATCTAGATAAATCCTTGAATAAGTGTATAGAATCTCTGCTTGGATTTTCAAACAAGAAAAATGAGTAGGTGTAAGAACCACTACTACAGATGTTCAGCTCTTGATGTTTGACATTTTTTCATCATAGCTTCCTGAAATCAAAATGATTTGGGGAAGCTTCACACCTCACCATGTGCATGGGGAATCACAATGATTGTGGACAAAAGGTCACTGGATTAAGGGAGTAAGGATGAATTCCTGATACTTCTGGAAATCACAACCTGATTCATGCTAAAAACAATACACAGGCATTGTAGAACCGGTGTCCATATTCTTTAGTCTTAACGTTGATCTCTTCTATTATCCAAAATGAGCTAAAGTCAGTGACTTGGAGAAGGTAGCTCTTCAGTCAAGGAATGGATCCCAGGGAGTATTATGAACGACTAGGAGAGATGAAGAAAATTAAATGAACATCTCACAAAGTGTCCCCCCCCCTCTTTCTCTCTACCACTCTCGTTCTCGCTACCTTTGCTTGTGGAACCTCAGGCTCACATTGCTGGTGGTACCACGGAATCGAGCAATCCCCAGCCTCAGCTTCCCAGCTAGCTAGGATTAAAGGCGCACGCCACCACATCCAGCTATTTTTTGGGACTAGGTCTGGCTGTGCTGCCCCGAGCAGGACTCGAACCGCGATCCTTAGACCCTGCCGCGACTCTATGAGCTGTCACTTACAGGCACGCACCACTGTGCCTGGGAAAGGGTCCTTTTTCATTGGCTTTTATTGTTGACAACATGGATTCCATCTCTCAGGGTCATTTTAGAAATTGGATAGACTGAATCTTGGACTTGCACACACCAGGTTCTGATAAACAAGGGAAAGCATTGCTCCAGTGACTTTTATTTCCTTTAGTTGAAGTTTGCTTGATCTATGTTAGCTTTCTGGATTCCGCAATTGACAGTGGAGGTTGCCTGAGGGGTATGATTTTTGAGAAACCCAGGCAGAATGAAAGAATCCATGTGATTGAAGGTAGATACTGTCTATGTAAAGGGAGTTGAAGACTTCACAAAACTGTTGACTCTAGCTGGGGCTGGGTTCAGAAGGGAGAATATAAAGGTTTAGGAAAGGACATGAATGGTATCAGTCACCACTTTCATTTAAGGTTCAAACATCCCTTTGAGAAAGATAAACATTATCTCCTATAGAGCTTTCCAGACATATGGGAATAACTCAAATGGTTGGGACATTTGCCAAAGTTTAAAAGACAAAGATCAAGAAAAATTTTATCTTTTGAAACAATCTTTTGTTCTTCTCTGATTTAATTTTTAATCTACAAATCCTACAAATCCTTGTTTAACCAAAGAGTCCTAAGAATTTTTGATTGCCTCATCTGAATAGGCTTCAGTTCCTGATGGGTCAGTTTCATTAGCCTCATGAGCAGGGTTCATAACAAATAGTAAAAAGGACAAATACCTAAGCAGAAGAACATAAAGAGTTTAATACAAGGACACCGAGGAAGGAAGAATAAGCTAATTTCTTTTGAAATACCTGGGTTAATCATAGTACATAACAATAAACCGATTAAGAAACATTGACTACTTCTCAAGAAGCTATTGGTAAGATTCCTGAGTGCTATATATAATTATATATTTTTTATTATTCAACTTAGTTGTCATTATGATATGTCACATCTTGATGTCACCTTCCTTGAGACCTAACTTTTTGGGGAGGAATGAATTGAGTAAATAAATTCTCAGATTTATGCAGACACAGATTCTTACTCTGCAACAAAAACATTGGAGATGATTAGAGCTTCCTGTCAAATTTAAAACTAAAATATTACAAAAATAAAGATGATACTTAGATGACAAATTTCTTATCTTCCCTTCAATTTCACCAATGCAAATATTCTCTGTCCTAGAAACAATCCAAATGTCTCAAACTGCCAAATGGATCAGGAAGTTGTGGTATACATACTTGATGGATACTATTCTGCAATCAAAAAAGATAATTTTATTATATTTGTGATAATATGGATGGATCCAGAAGGAATCATATTAGCAGAAATAAGTCAGAAAAAGAAAGAGAAACTGGATACAAGATATAGGGAAAACAAACAAGCCAAAAGACAATGAGAATTTAATGTTGTCAGCAGAACTGAATGGTAAAACAGGAGAGGGGGAGGAGGTAAAAAGGCTGGAGGGAAAGGCAGAAGAGATTAAGATGATGGTTAACAGGTGACATGGTGATGGGAGAAGAGATTAAGATGATGGTTAACAGGTGTCACGGTGGTGGGAGAATCTCAGGTAGACAACAATTAAAAATATAAGTATGTGTAATCAGTATGAAAAAGAAACTTCTGAAAATAAAAAAAAAATTGAAATCATGAAACTCTTGAGGTTGTTCCCTCATCTAAACTGCATTCTCCATCTGGTGCATTAGATGGAAGAAAAGTGAGCAGCTCACAATAAAGTCTAGCGAAGTGTTTGAGCAGAGCAAAGGACTAGCATAGGATATAGAAACAAATGAAGGTGTGGAAGAAAAAGTGAGGTTCTAGCATGAGAGTACACATAGCGCAAGAAAGAAGCAAAATCCCTTGCATGTGCTTTGGTAAATAAAATAATATGCTAATAACCAAAAAATCAAAACACAGAAGCACAATAATGACAATACAACATACAAAGGTAGAAGTGACCCATGTAGTAAGATAAGCACTAATTACAAAACAATTCACTTTTGAGAGCTACAGGCAAAAATTAATTATTAAATTATTAAAGGTAGAGCTTAAATTAAGACTGCAGCCTGTTTAGCCTTAATCGTGAGCGATTTTGTGTTCAAACACAACATTTCCATAGATAAGTTGAGATTGTTTTTAATGTTGTCCTTTCCCTAACTGAATTTTTTCTACTGAACTAGCTGATATTTTTAACATTCATGTCCAGCTTCTTTTTTTAAATTCATTTTATTGATTTGTCACAATTGTGCATTAATTGATCCCTCCTCCTCCCTCCGTATCCCCCCTTCATATCCCCCCTCCACTCCCTCCATCTCCCATTTTTCTGCGATTTGTTGGTTAAGCTGATGTTCA
>PVHY01033291.1:0-11240 GCA_004024945.1 Uropsilus gracilis
GGGCGTTGCTCTGCCACCTGCTCCACGCGCTTTTCTTCGGTCCTTACCGTTTTGCCAGCTTCCCCGTTGCTGCGTTTCTGGCCGCTGGTGCTTCAGCCCAGCTGGAGCTTCTCGGCAGACGCGGGTTCCCAGGGAGGTTTGCCCTCAGCGTCCCTTGTGGACTCGGGCTGCTTTAGTAGGGCTTTGCTAGGGTTGGCTGGCCTCTGGGGTAGGGTGAGGGCCGCGCTAAGGGGCTAGCTGTTCCGAAGTCCGGCGCTAAATGTCTGTGCGTCTGCGCATGCACGGAGTGCGGTTCCCTGAGAAGAACAGAGCCACCGGCTCCCGGAAGACGGCATCTTTCTGCTGCGACTCGGAAGCAGTGGCCGTGTGCGGGCCGGGTTCTCCCCGTGGTCCGGGGCGGCTCTGCAACGTAAACGCTAAACGGCAGAAACTGCGATGACTTGGTCTGGCACGAACCACTCTCGCTCCTTAGCTGCGACACCCGTGATAGCACCCTTGGGTGCGCTTTGCGTGCAGGACCTTGCTGCACGCACCCCCCCCCCCCCCCCCCCCCCCCCGCTTTCCTGTCTGACTCCCCTGTGTGAGCGAAACTCGTTCCCTCTGGACTCACCCTCTCCGGTTTGCCTTCCAAGCCTGGTGTCCGTGCTTTCCCGTGACTGAGCTGCTCCGCGCGCCCACACTGGCGCCCTCCGAGGTTCCAGGTGTCGCGGTTCGACTGAGCCGCGTGCACCCCGGTTCGGGCGGGAAGGCCGGCTCAGCCGGGCGGCGTCCAGGCTGCGCTCCGCTCGCGAAGGCAGGCGGCTCAGGTGCCATCCTGGGCGCTTCCTCCCGCCTCCTGGGCTCACGGCCACGGGCTCCCAAGACGCCTGCTGTGGAGGCGCTGTGTTCACGTGGGAAGGCTGGAGTGCGGGTTGGACGGCCCGGCCCGCGTCCAGGAGTGTTTAGACCTGGCTTCGCTGCGTCCCCCGCAGGGCCCGGGCAGCGGCGGCCGCGTCCTTTGGGGTGTCCTGCCGTAAGGGGAGCCCTGCCGCCCTCGCAGGGTCGTCGTGGACTGTAAGGTGGTGAGCTCTGCTAACGTCTCTAGCACCACGCGCGGCACGTAGTAGGTGTGTTAATTTCTTTCCCTTCCCCGCAGGCCGCTCACCTGCTCTTCCCTGTCCGGTTTTCCGTAACACAGTTTTTACTCGGAACCAGCCTTCCGCCAAGACTCTCACTTGGGTTGTGTACTCCTACAGCACTATTTCTGGCTTGACTCCCCTCGCCAGCTCCCAGTGGTCCGGCCACACAGTCGCCTGCTGTACCAGCTGGTTGATGTAAGTCTACCCGTCCTCAGAGGCACCCGGTCACTTACCGGCGGG
Organism: Uropsilus gracilis; assembly: GCA_004024945.1. NCBI lineage: Eukaryota > Metazoa > Chordata > Mammalia > Eulipotyphla > Talpidae > Uropsilus > Uropsilus gracilis. Next base: position 1,359 of record PVHY01033291.1, read on the forward strand.
CGCCGTTTCTCTGGAAATGCAGCATCCTTGACGAGCCAGGCCGTTCTCCTCTCCGCTCCGACCACGAGCGGAGACGACAGCCTTGCTTGCGCGATCCTCGGGTCGGAACCGGGGCTAGAGCGTGTCACGTGCTGGCACCGCCTTCTGCTGCGTCCCGAGTCGGGGCGTTGGCTGATGAGGTAAAATGTGCGGAGACGCGTGAGGTCAGGACCGTTCGCGCTCTGATTTGAGAGCTGCTCTGTAGACTGTCAAGGATGATACGATTCCAAAGAAACAGAGGTCACCGGTCAGTACTGGGGTTTGCGTCATTCCCGTGAGCCCTGCCTAAGAATGCCCAGGGGTCTCCGCCTGCACGGGCTTTTGCGGCTGACCTACAGAGCTGACCTACAGGGCGTTAGGGCTGCGGTCGGTAGCTGGGGCCAGCAGGTGAAAGAACGGGCCAGACTTTGAGGGCTGCTTGCCCAGACCGGAGGGGCCTGGGCCGGGCGCCCTCGGCCTGCAGGGGCGCGGGCTGCTGCTGTCAGGAGCATTTCCCGAGCGGCCGCTCGTCCCTGAGATGCGCGTGGGTGTGATGGGAAGCGGGCGAGGCCGCCTGCCGCAGCCTGCTCCAGCCCCCCGGGGCCGCCGGGTGACGCCTTTGAGGGCCGGGGCGGCCATGGCGGCGCGGGGCTGGGCGGCGGCGCGTGCGGGCGTGTGGCTGAGCTCGCCGGCTGGGTGGCGTGTGTGCGGCCTTGCTGCTCCCGGGGCGCCCGCGGCCGTGCTGGGTGGACCTCGGCGGTCTCGGTGGGTTCAGCTGGTCGGCCTCTGTGATTTGGATCGAGCTGTTAGGGCGGGCCAGCGAGTGGGGACAGAGAGGCCGGCAGCCTGCTCCTGCCGCCCAGGCTTCTGCGGGGTCGGTGCACGGGCCTGCGGCCCCGCCCGGCCCAGACAGACCCTGTGGCTCGTGGTCCGGTGGTCGTGCTGGGACGCAGGCGGGTGGCTCTTCGGCGGCGGTGACAGCTGCCCCGAGGCTGCCGGCTCAGCAGGCCAGGAGAGGCCCCCGGGTGGGCAGAGCCAGAGGACGCGGGGCGTGCGGTGCCGGGACCTGCCCCGCCTCCCTGCTGGGCTCTGCTGGGGGCGGGTGGCGCTGCGCCCCGTATGTGCTCAGCCAGCGTCTCGCTGCTGCCGCTGCTGCCACTGCCGCGCCCCGGCCGCCCGCCAGCCGCAGAGCTGTCTGGGTGGAGAGCGGGCGCAGCCGGAGGGCCGGGCGAGGGCCAGCAGCTTCGTGGTCCAGTCCTGCACTGCCCGTCATCTCCCTTGGCCCTTTTGAAAGCAGGTGAGCGGAGCGGTCACTGCCGCAGGCCTCGCCTCCACTTCCACCCAGGAGGGAGCTGCTCCTGCGCCCAGTGACTGCTGCCCGGCCGCCTCCGCCTGGCGAAGGGCAGGGCTGGGCACCGCCGCGGTGCCACGATGCCCGTCTGCTCTCACCACGCCGGCCCTGCTGTTCCCAGGCTCAGACAGCAGCTGAACGCTGCGTGGTGAGGCGCCTGCGCACCTGATGCTCGCGCCTCGCTTCCCGCCTCGGCTGTTTCCTCCGTCTCCGTAACCGCTGACTGGTAGATTACGGGGCCGAGGCCGGGTGCTTCTGCAAAGGCCCTGGAGCCCGGGGAACCGGTCGCGGTTGCTTCCGGAAGAGCTGGGTTCCCAGCCCGAGGGCCGAGTGCACAGGCTTGAGCGTATTTCGTGGGCTCGGAGATGCAGAGGTCGTGGCGTTTTGGCTCTGAAGGTGGCGTGCATCGCGGGACTGCTGTGACGAGCCGTCATCGTGGTGCAGTTTAACTGGCAGCGTGTTGCCGTGGTTACACGGGCCGTAACGGTGGGCCTTGAAGTGCTTTTTGCAGGAAGGCGCGCGCTCAGCGTTGCTGGCCACGGCTTTGTGTCCAGGGGCCACTTTGCGGGCAGAGCAGGGACTCCGGAGCCGGGCGTTGTGGGCTACATGCCCGCCCTGTACACGGCGGGCGCTGGCCAGCTGCTGGCTCTTTGTCCCCCTTAGTTTTCTTCCCTGTAAGGCGGAGACTCAGAATAGTGCCCATCCGCCAGGGCTGAATGAGGGCTGTCTTCAAAGTGGTGCCCAAGTGGTGCCCGGAACCTGGAAAGTGCTGTGACCGTTGTTTCTATTAGAGGTTGCGATTCTAGAGAATTGATTTGAATGTTTTTTTCTGACTAAAACTCATGTCTGTTATTCTTAACATGTGATATGTATGTCATATGATAATGTTTTTTAGAAGGAAAGAAAGACAAGAAAGGTTAACCTAACGAGTTTTCATATTCTTTCAATTCTAAGTAAGGCTGAAGTAGCATGTTTGATGTGATTATTCCCCGTGGTTGAGATGTGAAAGACCTCCATGAGAGAACGAGGGCATGTGTAGGGAGCGGTTCATCTGAGACTAACTGTTAAATGCCATCTTAGATCCTTTGGGTCCTGGTAAGTATGGGGAGTTGGAAGGTCTTGGAAATCTGGACAGTGAAAAAGAGGAAGGGAAGAGGCCTTCTGTGTTCTAACGAGCGTTGCGGTCTCAGGTAAATTTCCTTTTCAAAACGACCCGAGCAGGCGGCAGCTCATATGCATGATGTGACGACTGCCCTCAGGGTTCTTTTCACTCCTGTGATCACCTGCATTTTGTCTCTCCCAGTGTTCAGTGACCAGTGATTTGGATTTCCCGACGCAAGTCATCCCCTTGAAGACGCTGAATGCAGTGGCTTCGGTGCCCATAATGTATTCCTGGTCTCCCCTGCAGCAGAATTTCATGGTATGAAGATCACGCCTCTTCCGCTTGTTTGAGAATGGCTGTTTGAAGTGAAAAGGCACAGAGGATTTTCTCGTCAGGGGGAATCGACATGGTCTGAGCATCACCGAATCAGCGCGCAGCTGCCGGTTGGCACTCGGTGCATGTGCACCGGATGCCCTCGCAGGTTCTTGGGGACTGCGCCCTGGAGCGTGTAACGAGGCCAGTCTCACCGCCACTTAATCCAGAGGCCAAACTGGGTTTCTGTGGCGGTCTCCAGGCGCAAGAGTATAACCAAACCTGTAAACCAAGCCCCACGTACCTCTGCCGCTCAGAGTCCTTTGTACGTCTTCATTTTCTGTCCTGCTTATTCCGGCCTGGGCGGGGAGCGACGCACGGGAGCCTGTTCCAGCAGCTCGGTGCAGGGTGGGCCCCCGGACGGGACCCCCTTCTGGCGTGGGCCGGACATGCGGATGCCACACGACAGAGCGGCCCTGGCGGGGCTCTTGTCTCTCATCAATGTTAGAACAAAGTGACGCCGCTTAAAGACACGCTGCCTACATGGTTAAACTTCCGCCTGCTTGCCTTTCCCCGGAGTCTTCTCGGGGTGAAATAGTCTGCAGTCGAGAGTGTTAAGGAAAAGCCGTTCTTAGGGTTGAAACATCTAAAAGGCGGAGGTCACCCCGTCTTTCGTTCATAGCCTTGTCAGCTTTACCCTGATGTCACCTCGGTCTGGCCTGGCTGCTGCTGGTTGGAGCTCACGGCTTGAGGTAGTCTCGGGCCGCATGTGGGCGGGCGGCAGCGCTCCCCGAGACGGGCGCTCAGGGCTGGGGAGACACAGCCCCGCGGTCCGCAGATGGCACCGGCTTCGCGGGCTGGCTCAGGCGCTTCGCAGGCTGGCTCAGGAGATGTTGGCTCTGTGGTGTTGTGCAAGAGCTTGGCAAAGAGTCTGCTGATTCTCCTGCAGATCCTTGCTAGAGTCCAGCAGGTCCAGGGCTCTCGGGGGAACTTTTGATCACTGAGTCGTCTACTGACTACTTCTGGGTCTCTTCATTCTGTTTCTTCGTGATTCCGTTTAGCCTTGGCCGAGTCTGTTTCTAGGGTGCGGCCATTTCAGCTGGGTCTCCGGTCACACCGTGCTCTTAACGTCCCCTTTACGTCCGTTGATGTGGTAGCGATGGACGCACTTCCACGTCTTGCTCCAGTAACGTGGCTCTGTCTCAGCCCCTCTAGCTAAGTAACGGTTTGCCAGTTTTTCCCGATCTTTTTATTGTTTGTTTGCTTCTTCTAGCATCCACAAGGGCAGGCCTGTTCACGGGGAGGAAGGCAAGGGAAGGAAAGGGCGCTGCTCACACGCAGCGAGCGGGCGGGCTGGGCAGCCGCCTGTCGGCCTCTCCGCAGCCCCAGCTTTGGCGCCACTGATTTCCCTCTTCTCTCGTTCATCGATTTCTGTTCTGGTTTTTATTTCCCTCCTTTGCCGGCTCTTGCGTTTCAAATATGCTGACCCAGCTTGTGTCATTCTATACAAAAATGCATGGTTTTATTACTTACCTGATTACAGAACAGGAATCTAATATAGATGCTGATGGAATTAACTGGTGAGACTGCTTTAGAGAACTGTCTTTCAGAGTAAAAACAACAAAACCCCAGATGTTTTTATTGTCTTTCTTTAGTTAACTTTTACAGCTTTACGGAAGAAGCTGAAAGGGCCCCAGACGTCAGATCCCCTCCCGCCTTGTATACATTTGTGCTTTCAAAGCTCATGCAGAAACTTTCAGTTTGAGAGTCATACTGTTAGAGCTACAGGCTAGAGCTACAGGCAGGTTTCATGTTTCCAAGCGCGTTCTGGAAGCATACAGTTAGAACATAGTCAGTGTGATGGGAGCGTACAGTTGGGGCATACAGTCAGCATGACGGGAGCGCACAGTCCAGATATTAAAGGCTGTTAGCAGACACCTGTCACCTGCTAAGGTGAGGCCGCCCACCGGTGTCCTGAGTAGGGAGTGTCTGGGCAGTGAGTGAGGTGGATGTGGATAAACGTGGGGCACGAAGCTGCCAGTCAGCTGGCAGCTGCACTTTGTCGTCACTTCGGCTTGTGTCCAGCAGAACCGGGTGTGCACTTGTTTCCCCCACGCACCTTCTCCCCCACCTGAATCTGCCGTCGCCCTGGACTGGCTTCCTGGGCATTTGCTGGAGTTTCCCCCCTTTTCCTGTTTCCCGCTGCTCCTGGCTGATGGTCGCCTGTTGTCTGGGGGCTTATCTGGAGTATTCCCCGGGTTCACGGCCCCAGCCTCCAGCCCAAGGCGTCCCACACTTAACCAGTTGCCACGCCCTCACCATCTGACGTGGCCAGTCCGTTCTGGTTTCCGGAATTCTCTCTCGGAAATGTCCATTTTGAACCAGTCCCGTCCGGCTCACAGGCCTCGTAGGAGCTGGACTGTCCTCACTTACGTTCATCCCCAGACGCGGGCGTGGGAGCCCTCCCATCTTCATCTTGCAGTCGGCGCCTTTTCACTGACCAGGGCCGCCACCTCACCCGGGTGGCGGCTTTCTGCCCCTTGTATCCTCCGCGCTGCATCTCGGAACGTCTCTCTGCGGGCTCTCCTGCTCGCCTTGCCCCTCTCTCCCTACCCTTGCTGTGGGCCGTGGCATCCGCTCCACGGGTGCTTCAGTCTCGTAGGCACTGCAGTAGGTCGTCCCTGTAGGACGGTCTTCGTTAGTGAGCGAGGACAGGTAACTTTCCACGCCGACTTTGCTGGATCATTATGACCTGTGTGTCCCGAGCTTGATGTAGACTGTTTCCTAGTTACTAGAGTGTCAGACAAGGTCTAGAAATTCCTTATGTTTGTTTTTTTCCGGGGTGGGGGGGGGTGTTGAACAGTTGCTTACAGTTTCGATGCGCAGTGAGTATCACACTGATTCTAAGGTTGCAGCATCCGAAATAAGAATGTGTGTCAAACTGAATGCGGGTCAGATTGTGACTTGTGGGATTTGTTCCTTTTCTTTTTAAAAGAAGCTTATCGAGATGTAATTCAAGTCTAACATTTGTCCTTCGGAATCATACAGTTCGGTGGTTTATAACGCATCCACGTGGCTGTAGAACAGAAGCCACGGGTTCCGGAACTTCCTCCTTCCCTGAAAAGGGGCCTTCCTAACATCCCTGATGTTCGTGAATCAGTCAGTCCTCGTTCTTCCACGCTTCTCCCCAGCCCTTAGAGGCCAGCGTTCTGCTTGTTGGCTGTGGACTTGCCTCCGCCGGCTCGGCCATGAGGTGGAGCCAGGCGGCCGGCGGCCGGCAAAGGCACAGAACACAGCGGTGTTCTCAGGGCACAGAACACAGCGGTGAGCGTGACTAGTTGGTGAGCGTCAGGTGGTTTTGCTGACTATTTTCCCCTTGCGAACAGTTTGTTTTCTCAGACATGCTTACTGGCTAGGAGCGGTCTTCCGTTTGTCTTTCATTTCTAAACTCTGAAACAGCTTTTGGAGTTGCTGTTCATCGTTGCAGCTACAGAGACGGACAAGATCGCAGGGTAAAGAGAACCTCAGGAAGAAATTGTACATTACATTGATTGTTTAAAAATACGCTTAGGGCCGGGCGCAGTGGTGTGAACCTGTAATCCCAGCTACTTGGGAGGCAGAGGCTGGGCATCGCTTGAGTCTGCGGGTTCGCGACTACCCCAGGCAACATAGAGAGACCTAGTCTCAAAAGAAATAGCCAGGCGTGGTGATACATGCCTGTAATCCCAGCACTGGGAGGCTCAGGCCAGGGATCACTTGAGTCTGCAGGTTCGGGACTACTCCAGGCAATAGAGCAAGACCCAGTCTCTGAAAAAATAAAGATACGTCTGCTAGGATAAACTTTAACATATATGTGTGCATATGCATTTTTACTCTCAGGTGGAAGATGAAACCGTTTTACATAACATTCCTTACATGGGAGACGAGGTTTTAGACCAAGACGGGACCTTCATTGAAGAGCTGATCAAGAACTACGACGGGAAGGTGCATGGGGACAGAGGTGAGCCCTATGGGCGCTGCTCAGGAACACCCGAAAACGTTTGCTCTGGCTTTTTGGGCATCGGGCACGGGGGAGAGGGAGGGGGGCAGTTGGCGTTGACACAGTCACGTTCTGCGTCGCGCGGGCCGGGGCTTCGAGAGCGCCGAGTCTTTGGGTGCTGTCGTCACCGTCTGAGCTGCACTCATGACTCACGTGGGCGCTCCGTGCGGCCGTTTATGATGACAGCGATGTCAGCGCCCTTTCAGTCAGGCCCGCTTTCTCGGCTCGGGGCTTACGCAGCGCTTCAGTTAGTCGATTAAGTGGGACGCGGCCCCCCGGGCGCTCTGCTAACTAGGTCGAATCCGGCTGTCGCAGGCGCCATGGGCTGTGGGGGGGGGCGGCGCCGTGGCGCACGGGGGCGGGTTTCTGGAGGGCAGCTGTTGCGCGGGCCTGGGCTGGGGCGGACGAGCAGGAGCAGGCGAAGGCTCTGACGGTCAGGTCTGCGCCCTGGCTCGGCCCAGGCCCGCCCTGACCTGCCATCAGTGAAGTCGTCCTAGCGCTGGCTGGCCGGCGCTGCCCGGCCCGGGGTCAGGGCGCATCTCATTTCCGCTCTCCCCCGTGCGCCTCTGCCGCCGCTCGCCAGAGTGCGGGTTCATAAACGACGAGATCTTCGTGGAGCTGGTGAACGCCCTGGGTCAGTACAACGACGACGACGATGACGACGATGGGGACGACCCTGATGAACGCGGAGAGAAGCAGAGAGACCCGGAGGACAGCTGCGACGGTGCGTCCGGGCGGGTCCCCGTGGGCTTGGCTGCTCCCCAGCGTGCGCGTCACCAGGGGACCCTGATTCCACCTCTCGTTTTCCCACGGGGATTATAGTGATGGTAAACAGCTCAAAGAGGTTCCATGCGCCCTCTACTGGAGCGCTTTGATTTCCCTGGGCTAGCAGTAGCACGCTCGGGTTTTGGGGGGCTGAGGGGGGTCACCCCATGTGCTGCCCAGCGGGCAACACTGCCCATGTGCTGGCCGTGAGGTGGGCGTCCTCTCCCAGCTCTGTTGCACCATCGAGGGGGGTGTCCGGAGGCGAAGCGGCTGTGCCAGGCTCCTGCAGGGGAGGGCAGGTGCGCAGAGCGCAGGGTCGGTGCCAGGCCTGACCAGCCCAGAGCCCCCACTGCTCAGCGCCCGCCCCATGTGGCTCATCCGGCACGGCTGGGTGCGTAGCTGCGCGGGCCACGCAGGGTGGGGGGACCGCAGCTGCAAGCAGGAGGCGTGGAGCTTCGTGGCACTTGGGCAGCTCAGAGACCGCGGGTGAGGGCCGGCCTCGGGGGGCCGTGCTGGCTGGGGTGCCCGTCCCGCCTCCTAGCGCACCGCAGCCCCGGTCGTCCAGTGCGGATTACAGGCCCGACCCCCAGTGCCGCACACGCGGGCACAGGCCGCAGAAGCGGCGACCAGAAAGACGAGGCCGCAGCAAACGGGCCTCGTTCAGATGCAGCTTCGTGGCGGAAGTGAGAGCTGGACTCACCTGGCTTGCGCGTCCCTTGCCCGTCCCTGTGCAGATAAGGAGAGCCGGCCCCCTCGGAAGTTCCCCGCCGACAAAATCTTCGAAGCCATCTCCTCGATGTTCCCGGACAAGGGCACAGCGGAGGAGCTGAAGGAAAAGTAAGACGCGGCTTTGCAGGCGGTCGTGCTGGGCGCGCGTGCCTCGGGCACCCCTGGGTGAGCGTGGCTGGCGGCGGGCTCCGCTCCGGCCTCGGGCCGCTCCTGTGGGGCGAGGCGCACACGCAGTTTGCGGCGAGGCTCGGGGAACGTTCCCGACGTCGGCGGCAGCGTTAGTGTCGCCGCGGCTGCAGGCGCAGCACGTGTCGCGGGCCCTGCACCCCCGCGGAGGCCTCGGGGCAAAGTGGACACTGGCTCTCAAGCCCCTGGGGGCCGCGGCCGGAGCAGCTCCGTCCGGCTCACCTCTCCCCGCGTTTCTCTCGGACCAGGTACAAGGAGCTCACCGAGCAGCAGCTGCCAGGCGCGCTGCCCCCCGAGTGCACCCCGAACATAGACGGCCCCAGCGCCAAGTCGGTGCAGCGCGAGCAGAGCCTGCACTCGTTCCACACGCTCTTCTGCCGGCGCTGCTTCAAGTACGACTGCTTCCTGCACCGTAAGTGCCGCGGGCCGCCTCTCCCCCACATGGCGCCAAGCGTCGTGACTGGCCGGGGCAGCCCGGAGCAGGGTGTGTGGCTGAGGTGCGCTGGGGTGGGGGGGCGCTTCTCGGACACATTTCACCCGACACATCGGTTCCTTTCGGTTCTTGTTAAAAAGCCGACCTCAGGCGAACTGAGCTCTTCTTTCCCCGGGGGCTGGGGGGTCTCCAGACCGACGTTGATTTCAGCTTCGCTTTACGTCCAGCCCTTTCCGCCTGGCTTTGCTCTGGGAGCCTTTGGCTCCAGCCCCTCGCTCACCCTCCGGGTGGTGTGGCGTTGTGCTGGGTGCTGACTGCTGTGACCGCGGGCGTGGTGCCGGTTGGGCTGAGGCGGTGCCGGCTGGGGCTGAGGCTCGGGGGCATGGGCGAGGCAGCTTCCCACCGCCCAGGCTGGGCTTGGTCAGTCTCCTTAGTCTCCGCTTTTTGCTTGAGAAGTCGCCCTGGGAACAGGTGGTGGCCGTGGTTTGTTGTCACTTCTGGACGGAGACTCCGAGGCGTCGCTGGCCCTAAGGTCCCGCTCCTACGGCCGCCGTTTGTTCGCTGTCAGGTCACCCCCAGGTCCGTGTGGAGCTTGTGCGCGAGTCCACGCGTTCCGAGACCTTCTTTCCTGGCGCCAACCCCTTTGGGGTCACAAGGCCTGACGGGTTGTTTCTCAAGTGCCCGACGCCCTGGATGCCGTCTTCTGCCTGCGTGTGGCCGGGAGGGTGTCTCACCTGCTCTCACGGCTAGCGGTTTCCCCGCTGAAGAGCTCTGCGTGCGCTTCCTGCTGTTGCGCTTCATTTGAAGCAGTCTTTAGACCGTCGCTGTGCCTTTTCCCTCCCCTTTCTCTCAGGTTGCCTGGGCAGAGGTCCGGCTTCTTGCAAATATTTGAAAGATGCTTTTGTTTCACGAGTTTCACCTGTTTTCCCCCCAAGTCGAGTCCCCCA
>PVHY01033292.1:0-11258 GCA_004024945.1 Uropsilus gracilis
GCCTGTAAGCGGCAGCCTACGAAGCTGCGGCCGGGTCTAGGGATCGCGGTTCGAGTCCTGCCAGGGGTATATAGCGAGACCTTGTCCCAAAAAAAATAGCTGGGCGTGGTGGCATGTGCCTGTAATCCCAGCTACCTGGGAAGCTGAGGCTGGGGATGGCTTGAGTCCGTGGTACCCTGGGCAACGTGAGCCTGCGGTTCCACAGGCAAAAATAGCGAGACCTAGTTTCAAAACAAAACAAAACTGCACTATCACTGGCCACTACCCATAAGGAGACACCCCAGCACCCCCAAATGGATTAGACAGGAGGGGGAAAGAGGGGGCTCAGAAAAAAAGAGTCAGGAAGTGCCCCCCAGAAAGCAATAAGCCCTGGGCCTCATTCAGCCTTCTGAGCAGATATAGCCCCCAGGAAGGAGATTGAGGCTCAGATCAATCAAGGGGCAAGATAAATGGGGGTTAGCTTCAGAATAGCATTGCTGGGGACCATGCCAACGTGAGGGGGGCCTCAAGGGGTCTCCAGAGACCCTGGAAATCATCACAGCTTCTCCTAAGCAGCTGTCCTGTCCCAAGAGCTCCCAAGTGACAAAATCCACTGCAGTCTTGACACTTTGGTTTCAACTTTGTTTTTTTTTTGAGACTAAGCTGCAGGCTCACGTAGCCTGGGGTACCATGGACTCAAGCAATCCCCAGCCTCAGCCTCCCAGGTAGCTGGGATTACAGGCGCGCACCACCACACCCAGCTATTTTTTGGGGACTAGGTCTCGCTGTGCTGCCCCAAATGGGTCTCGAAACTCGATATCTGGTCCCCCCTGCGGCTTCCTAGGCTGCTGCCTACAGGCATGAGCCACCATGCCCGGCCTGGTTTCCACTTTGTCTAAGTTGGTCTCCCCGAGACCACACGACTGCAAACGTGTCACTCTGACCAAGTTCACGTGGCTACAGGTGGCAGTCACACCGGCAGACAAGGGCCTGGCTGATGGGTCACCTTCTTTTTTTTGAGTCTAGGTCTCGCTATGTTGACCGGGTAGTCCTGATCCCGTGGATTCAAGTGATCCCCAGCATCAGCCTCCCAGGTAGCTGGGATTACAGGCGCCCGCCACCACGCCCGGCTGCTTTTTTGAGATTCGGCCTCACTATGTTGCCTGTGGTAGTCTTGAACCTGCGAACTCAAGTGATCCCTGGTCTCTTGCCTCCCAGCACTTGGATTACAGGTGTTCGCCACCATGCCCAGCCAATGGGTCACCTTCTAGAGAAGCTTCCAGATGTTCTCAGGAGTGCAGAGGGTTTTCCTCTTGGGTTTCACAGATTGAGAAGCACAGGGTGCGTGGTGCCAGATGCTAACTTGTTTATCACAGGAGGAGCCAAAGGTATTAATCATTCTCAGAGAGTGAACCCGCCATGTTCATTGTATGGACAGAAACAATGAGGAGGATGAGCCAAGCATGGTGGCACATGACTGTAATCCCAGCTACCTGGGAGGCTGAGGCTAGGAATCACTTGAGTCACGGGTTCAGGACTACCCTGGGCAACATAGTGAGACCTAACCTCAAAAATATAGCTGGGCAGCCAGGCACGTGGTATGTGCTTGTAAGCAACAGCTTATGGAGTAGTGGCTGGGTCTGGGGATTGCAGTTCGAGTCCCGCCCAAGGCAACATAGTGAGACCCAATACCCCAAAAAACAGCTGGGCATTGTGGCGGGCGCCTGTAATCTCAGCTACCTGGAAGGCTGAGGCTGGGGATTGCTTGAGTCTGTGGTACCCTGGGGAACGTGAGTCTGTGGTTCCATGGCCAAAAATAGTGAGACCTAGTCTTGTATCCAAAAAAAAAATATATATATATGGGCCGGGCATGGCGGCGCATGCCTGTAGGTGGCAGCCTAGTAAGCCATGGCCGGGGCCAGGGGTCGTGGTTCAAGTCCTGCTGGGGGCACATAGCGAGACCCGGTCCCCAAAAAAATAGCTGGGCGTGGTGGCACACGCCTGTAATCCCAGCTACCTGGGAAGCTGAGGCTGGGGATTGCTTGAGTTTGTGGGACCCTGGGCAACGTGAGCCTGCAGTCCCACAGGTAAAAATAGTGAGACCTAGTCTCAAAAAAATTATATATATAGCTGGGTGTGGTGGCGTGCGCCTGTAATCCCAGCTACTTGGGAAGCTGAGGCTGGGTTTTGCTTGAGTATGGGGTACCCCGGGCAATGTGATCCTGCGGTTCCAGGGGTAAAAACAGCAAGACCTAGTCTCAAAAAAAAGGAATGAAAGAAAGGAATGAAAGGAACAAAGGAAGGAAGAAAGAAAGAGAGAGAGAGAGAGAGAGAAAGGAAGAGAGAAAGGAAGAGAGAAAGGAAGAGAGAAAGGAAGAGAGAAAGGAAAGAAGGAAGAAAATGCCACTGTAAGGCAGAAAACTAGATTCCATCCTAATTCTGATTTTATAGCCTTGGCCGGAGCATTTATAGCCTTATTCTAAACAGCTTTATTGAATGCATGTTTAAGTTTTATTGAAGGCATTTAGGCGAGAAGTTTTTCAGGGAAACGCCCTCTGTGGCAATCCTTCCTGGCTGGTGAGGAAAATTAAAAGGAGAAAGCCGATTAGTCATCTCCAAGTTTCACAAGGAGGAACGCCAACATCACACATCCACCCTGGCGGTAGTTAGTTATGCGTGGGGGTCGCCATGGGCCCAGACTTAGGGAAGAGGAGGAAGGGAAGTGGAAGGGACTGGGGGGGCAAGAGGAGCTTGCAGCTCCCCTGCGGTCTTGGAGGGTCTCTGGGGAAAGGACTCTGATGCTGTGGTCTGGGGTGGTTCCTTTCCCAGTAAAGGGGGAGGAACTGCTCTTCCTCAGGGAAGCCAGGCTTCCTGACTGATTATTTCCTCTGTGATATTAAAGTTGTGACCCTCGGCCCGGCGTGGTGGTGCCCACCTGTTGTCCAAGTGCTGGGAGGCAAGAGGCCAGGGATCACTTGAGTTTGCGGGTTCGAGAAGACCCTGGGCAACATAGTGAGACCTGGTCTCAAAAAAGCAGGCGTGGTGGTGGCACCTGTAATCCCAGCTACCTGGGAGGTTGAGGCTGGGGATCGTTTGAGTCCACGGGATCCGGACTACCCCGGGCGACGTAGCGAGACCTAGTCTCTAAACAGACAGACAAATAAATAAGGCTGTGCTCCTACTGTGAAAACAACACCAGGCTGACTCCTGGTTAAATAGTCCTTCTCTCCCTCCAAAGCCACCTCAGTTCCCTTTGAAAGTCTCTCCCTGACTTGCTGACATTCCCCAGGGCTCTCTGCCAGCTCATCCCCCCACCCTGCCATCCACACCGCCTCACCCTGGGGTCACCACACCACCCGGCCCCCAACGCAGGCTGCATTGGCTCCCCACCAGTTGAGTCCAGTGTCTATCCACCTCCAGGCTCTGGCTTCTCCTGCCCAGGACACCTCACTCCTCCACCCAGGGGACCCCACTCTTCAGCCTGGGAGATCTGGCTCCTCTGCCTGGCCAGCATCAGGGTGCAGGACCAAGGAGCCGGTTCCAGGCTCCTTGGGGCCAGCGTGGGCCTTGAAGAGGCTGTGCCCACAGCCACACGAGTCATTTACTCAACAAGTTTTTTTTTGAGACTAGGTCTATTTTGCCCTGGAAACCGCAGGCTCACGTTGCCCCCGGGGTACCACGGACTCAAGTGATCCCCAGCCTCAGCCGCCCAGGTAGCTGGGATGACAGGCGCGTGCCACCACGCCCAGCTATTTTTTTGGAACTAGGTCTCACTACATTGTCCTGAGCGGTACTCGAACCGGGATCCCCAGACCCAGCCGCGACTCCATAAGCTGTCGTTTACAGGCACGCACCTTCGTGCCAGCTTCACATGCAGCTGTTTTTTGAGACTAGGTCTCGCTACGTTGCCCCGGGCGGGTCTCGAACCCACGGACTCAAGAAATTCCTAGTCCCAGCCTCGCCCCACGGGCTGCGATTAAAGGCGCGCGCCACGGTGCCCGGCCCTACTCAACAAGTATTTCCGGAGCAACCGCCGTATGCCACGCTCTGGGCAAGGTTCCGGCAGGCAGGGCACGTCCCAGCGGAGTCCGGCCGCGCTCAGTCCACTGGGATGGGGACTGGTGCACCCTAAGGGACTTTGCAGGGTTCCGGAAGAGGGGCTGCCTGAAAGGGTGTGCGCGAGGCCAGCTGAAAAGGAAGCGGCGTGGGTGTGCAGGGCATGGCTCCGAGGCGTCTAGGGCAGTGTTCCGGAGAGGGGACCCCGAGGTGCAGATTGAGGAGCTGGGGCTCCCCGGTGAAGCCCCACAGGCTTCGAGACCCAGGTGAAGTTTCCGGATTTTATCTTAGAGCCCATTCAGGGGAGTCGCCGTCCCCCTCCCCCCGGAGAGGGAGCAAGGCCCACAGGAGGCCCTACAGAGGGCCGGGGACCCCAAATCCATTCCCCCTCTGGGCGCTGCAGACACGTGTCGGGCTCCGCGGAGGACTTCCCAGGGACCCCGGAGGGGGGCGGGGCCAGGTCCGGCCCGCCTCCTGGTGACGTGTTCCGGGGGCGTGACTATTCGGGGGGCGGGGCGACTCGGACCGCCCCGCCTCCAGTGACGCAGGGGGCGGGGCGTTCTGGGGGCGGGGCCTGGGCGCGGCGGCTCCTGTGTGGCGGCGGCGGCGGCGGCGGCGGCAGCAGCGGCGGCGGAGCGAGCTCGGCGCGGCGTCACGATGGGGGCCCAGTTGAGCACGGTGAGCGGGGAGGGGGCGTGCGGCGGGCGCGGGGCGCGGGGCCCGGCGGAGCGGGGGCGGCGCTGCGGACCGGCGCGCACAGCGGCGGGGCCTCCGCCTCGGGCGGCCGCACGGAGCCGCGGCCCTGCGGGCCAGGGCGACGGGGCCACGGGCAGCTGGACCGAGGAGCGGCCGGGCCGAGGCTGGGGACGCGGGACTCCCTCCGGCCCGCCGCCCGCCCCGCCCCGGCCCGGGCGCGCCCGCGGGCGCCGTGACTCACTCACACCGGCCGCCCGACCCAGCCCTCCTGGCCGAGGGGCGTGCACAGCCGCTGGGCAACGGGCCTCGGGGAGCGCCCTGCCGGGCCCCGTGGCTGTGCGTGTGGCCGAGCGCGAACGTGCATGCGAGTAAGAGTGACCGAGTGTTTGCGCCACCGTGACTCGTGAGAATGAGGGAGGGGCGGGGCCATCGCGGGCCAGCGTGCACGTGGGTGTGGCTGTGAGTGCACGTGAGTGTGAGCGTGCCAGCGTGTGACAGGCAGCTGTGTGGTGTGTGCGTGAGTGTGAGTGGAGTGGATGTCAGCAGATACGGGGAAGACCCTGAGTGTGACAGGAGCACGTGCATGAGTGTGAGCGTGCATGAGTGTGAGCGGGCATGAGTGTGAGCGAGGTGGGAGTGCACGCCCTGGGGGAGTGTGGAAGCCAGTGTGTGGTGAGTGGATGTGGCCGTGAAAGGCAGGAACTGTCCGGCCCTGGACAGCAGGGTCACTGCTTCCTCTAATGAGGACAGGACCACTACAGGCCTTGTCATTGCCAGGGGGAGGGCCTGGGGGGGGTGCAGCTCCCTGCTTCCTGTGACCCCACAGAGGTCTGCCCCTGGTTGCCCTGAGGTGGGCACTGTTCTGCGGAAGCGGAAAGACGGCGGCTCCAAAGTCTGTCGGCTGTCAGGCTGCTATGGGTCTCCGCTCCCTGCCTGCACACCAGCGTCCTAAGTGGGATTTCCCAGAAGCCTCTAGGGGGTGTGCCTGGGGGCTGTGCGCCGGGTTGTGGGGCCGGCCTGCCCACGCAGGCTTAGGCCTAGAGCTTGGCCTCCACCCCAGATGTGGGCCTCCAGCCTCCTCTGTCTGCCTGTGGGAGGTTGGGGACCTGGCGAAAGGCCACCCTGTTGCCTCCTGTGCCCGCCTGGAGGAGCCTGACCCAGGGCAGACCTGTGGGCAGCCCCAGCCTCCGTGCAGCGTCCTCCCCGTTCCTCCAACGCCCTTCCTCCGTGGCACGAGCATCCCCCGAGCTCTGCAGTTCTCTCTGTCCACCGCCCTGGGGTGTGCCTCATCCTGCAGCCCGTGTTGGTTGGATTCGTCACCGCGTCCCCAGCGTGGGGCTGCTGTGCATCCGGTGCTGGTGAAAGGGTCCGATGTTGCTGCCCTCTGGTGAGGGCGTGGCCCTGTCTGGCTGTCCGGAGACCATCAGCAGCAGGTCCCTGTCCAGGACCCTGCCTTGTCCCGGATACCCACCGTGGATTCCAGCCATGCCCCTTGGCCCTGCTGCTTGCCCACATGCTGCAGCATTGCCTGTGGGAGGCCTGCTCCTGGCTGGGAGCACGGGCATCTTATCTGAGCCTTGCAGGCCCCGGGGTGCCTCCTCCCACACTTGGGGGGGGGGGCTGGTCCAGGACTTGGCACTTGAGACTGGGAGCCACCGGGAGGCACA
Organism: Uropsilus gracilis; assembly: GCA_004024945.1. NCBI lineage: Eukaryota > Metazoa > Chordata > Mammalia > Eulipotyphla > Talpidae > Uropsilus > Uropsilus gracilis. The sequence continues at coordinate 6,399 of PVHY01033292.1, forward strand.
GTGGGGCTCGGCCAGTCGGTGGGCACTCCTGCCTCCAACCCTGGGTGCTCAGAGCCCTGACAGACCACCGCCTCAGGTAGACTCCCCGACTTTCCCACCGCCCCTGACAGCTTCAGACCTCGTCCAGGGCTGAGCCCCGCTCCAGCCTGGGGAAACCGGCCACGGCTCCCCACGGATTGGTCTGTCCACCTGCCCCACCTCCTGGGTTTCCTTCCCCCGCAGTCTTGACCTGCGAGCCCCCCACTGCAGAGCTTCCTCCACTCCCTCCCACTTCCTCCCACTTCCTGAAGGGGCCCGGGCAGGAGGGGGGCAGCAGATTCCGGCAGGACTGCGGGCGGCCGAGCAGGAGGCAGGTGAGCAGCGGCTGGTGGCTCGTCTGAGCCTCATGCCCGGTGCTGGCTGGCACCTGGGCAGGGCGGGCTGGCCAGGACGGGGTCCCCACAGGCCCTGTACCCCTCCAGGCCTGGCCTGGTAGAGTGCCAGGCTCCCAGTGGAGTGTTGCAGTTGAGCAACTGGACAGGGCAGGGAGCTTGTGTGTTTGAGGGGGAGTGGGGCTCCCTGACTTCTTAGCTGTGGTCAGGGTGGTTACGAGGGTTCCTCAGAGACTCCTGGGCCTCTGGCACCCGCTTGCCTCGCCTCTTGTGTGTGCAGGGGGAGGAGAGACGGGTGGTGGGTTCCCCGGTGGTGGATTCAGTCTCCCCTTAAACCTGGTGGCGGGTGCCCGTGTGTGTTTGTGCGCCCGTGTGTATGCCCGTGTGCATGTGTTTGTGTGTGTGTGTGTGTGTGTGCGTGTGCAGGATTCAGCCTCCCCTTAAACCTGGCAGTGGGTGCCGGTGTGTGTCTGTCTGTCTGTCTGTGTCTGTGTCTGTGTCTGTGTGTCATACAGCTGAGGAGGCCTGGGTGGGGCCTCGGCCTCGGTCATCTGCCTCCTGTTTACTACTGGTGGCCAGTGCAGTGCTGTGGCTGGGAGGGGCCGAAGGTGTGACCCCACCCTGCTGAGCCTGGCCGGGCCTGCAGGCCGTAGTGCCTGCTTGAGGAAGGGGGGCAGATAGCCCGGAGCTCGGGCAGCCGGTACTGGCAGCGGGTCCCAGGCCCTGGGAGGGAGGTGGGAGCTGGAGCTGTGACTGGCAGGGGTATTAGGCTATGAGCTCAGTGACTGGGGCAGGGAGAGGACATCTGTCCTGGGAGGTGGCCTGGGTGAGCTGCAGCACACAGGAGCCTGCCCCGTGCCCTCCCCCTGCACCCCTTCTGGCCCCTCTGCCCTCCCTACCGCTGAGCTCCTCGGCCCCGTCTGGCCTGGGCCTCAGCGGGTGTGCCCTGGGGTGTGCGACCTAGGGACCCAGCCCCCGTACGGGCCACCCACAGCTGTCCCCTTGGGAACGTCTGTGTGCCCAGCCCCCTGGCCACCATCCCTGGCCAGCTGTGCCCATGGAGGCCGGCGGCGCTGGCTCAGTGCGTGGACGCCAGCTGGACGTCCGCTTCGACTGTCGGCCCTTGGGAGACCCCAGCCTGTGTCCTTGCCTGCAATGGGGGTGGTAGTGGCTCCCCATCTTTATCCGTGGCCCCCGTGAGCGGCTCCGCCAGCCATGGTGTGAATCTGCTTCCTGTGTGTCTATCGAGTGTACCCTCTGTGCTCTGGGCAGGGCTGCATGCTCTTAAGATGGGGGCTAGAGGCCGGGCGTGGTGGCACGTGCCTTTAATCCCAGCCTAGGGAGGGAGGCCGAGACTAGGAATCTCTTGAGTCCATGGGTTGGAAACCCGCCCGGGGCAACCTAGCGAGACCTAGTCTCAAAAAACAGCTGGGCGTGGTGGCCCGCACCTGTAATCCTAGCTACCTGGGAGGCTGAGGCTGGGGATCGCTTGAGTCTGTGGTACCCTGGGCAACGTGAGCCTGTGGTTCCCCGGGCAACAAAGCGAGACCTAGTCTCAAAAGAAAAAGAAGACAGGACCCGGGCTGGGTTCTGGCTGGCGAGGAGACACAGAGGCCCCGTTTCATGTCCCCCTGTGCCCGAGTGGACGCCCAGCCTGTGAGGCCAGGCTTGGAGTCCGGGGTGCAGAGCGGGCCCCCAGGAGGCTGGGCTGAGGCCCAGGCGGTGTCCAGGAGGCCCCGTGAGTAGCTGTCCCGGCCTTGTGGGCAGTGCAGCCGAACAGACTCCGCCTGGGCAGCCCCGGCCTCAGTTTCCTCACTGCGCGAGCGGAGCGCGGCTGTCCCCGTCTGCACGGCTGGCGAGGAAGCAGGGCGGGTGTTCTGCAGGTGGACCAGCTGCAGGCCCGGGCCGGGCCCCATGTTGGTGACGGGGGCGGCGCTGAGCTGTGCTGGGAAGCCCGGTAAGCTCATTTCCAGGCTCCCACGATGGCGGTTTCCTGGGAATGGAGCTCCGCTTGGTCTCCCCCTCAGTGATATTCCCCCTGGACCTGGCCTCTCTGGTTGACCTGGGAGGGGCCTGAAGCTGAGTCATCAGAATTACCCTCCCTGGATGGGGGCAGGGCCTGTGGCGGTCAGCCAGGGACCCTTAACAAGCGAGGGCCCCGCCAGGGGAGCCGGGACCTTCGCGCTGGACTTTGAAGTATGGATAGGAGTTTTCTGGTGGGAAGGGGACGAGGAAGGGGCTGAGGATTTGAGGCCGGAAGGGCTCTTCTTAGGGAGCAGATACTGGTAGACGAGTGCGGGGATTGGGGGGCCCTAGTGCCTGTTTGAGGAAGGGGGGCAAACAGCCCGGAGCTCGGGCAGCCGGTTCTGGCAGCGGGTCCCTGGGAGGGAGGTGGGAGCTGGAGCTGTGGCTGGCAGGGGTGTTGGGCTGTGAGCTCAGTGACTGGGGCAGGGAGAGGACATCTGTCCTGGGAGGTGGCCTGGAGGAACTGGACTTGGGGCCCGAGGGGCCTGGGGAGACCCTGGGCCCGCCCTGACGCTCTATGACCTTGGGCTGTCTGCTTGGCCTCTCTGAGAAGCAGGGACTGTGATGTCACTTGGTGTTCAGAGGGCCGGCTGTGGTGTGGCTGGAGGAGCTGGCTCGCCCGCTGGGCCTCAGCCTCTTGGAGCTGGGGCTCTGATGGTGGGTCCCTAGCCCAGAGTCCAGGCCTCCCCTTGTGCTCGTTCAACAGGCAGCTGGCCAGAGCCCCCTGCTGTGTGGCCCTGGGCGTGGGTGGGGCCTGCGCTGTCCCCACAGACCTTTCCCTCAGGTCCATCCGTCCCCCACAAAGGCCCTGGGGACCAGGGGAGAGAGCCACATTGTTCTGAGGCCAACAAAGGACTGTAACCACAGCTGCAACCCTGTAACTTGAAGCCGCCAGGCCGGTTTGGGGGCAGGGGCCTGGCCTGGCATCTCCAGCCTTGGCCATTTCTGGGAGCCTGGGGCCCCAGAAGGGTGATGGGTAAAAGCTCCCGTGTGGCTCCACACTCCCCGGCTATCGGCCCTCTTTGACCCAAGCCCCTCCTCCCATCTCCCGGCTCAGCTCCAGGCAGTGGCTACCTTCCTTCTGTAGACAGGTCCCCCAAGGCCTCGCTGGTAAGGCCAGGACAGGGGTGAGAGGGCATCAACTCCAGTGAGCCCAGGGGACTGGGTTCCCAGTCACTGCTCTGGAAGATTCTGAGTGGGGCTTATTGTTTGTTCATTTGCCTGACTAGTGCAAGGATCTGCCATCCCTTGCTAGGACAGGAGAAGCTGACTAAACAAAGGAAGGCAAGTTGGTTGTGGTGGCGTGCGACTTTAATCCCAGCCTAGGACGGGAGGCTGAGGCTAGGAATCGTCTGAGTCAGCAGGTTCGAGACCCACCCGGGGCAACATAGTGAGACCTAGTCTTAAAAAAAAATAGCTGGGTATGGTGGCGCGTGCCTGTAATCCCAGCTACCTGGGAGGCTGAGGCTGGGGATCGCCTGAGTCTGGGGTACCCCAGGCAACATAGTGAGACCCTAGCCTCAAAAAAAAAGGAAGGAAGGAAGGCAGCTGGGCATGGTGGCACGTGCCTGTATGTGCCAGCCTATGGAGTGCAGCTGGGACTGGGGATTGCAGTTCAAGCCCCACCCGGGCCAACATAGTAAGACCTAATTCCAAAAAACCAGCTGGATGTGGTGGCGCGTGCCTATAATCCCAGCTACCTGGGAAGCTGAGGCTGGGGATTGCTTGAGTCTGTGGTACCCTGGACAATGTGAGCCTACGGTTCCATGCAGAAATAGTGAGATCTAGTCTCCAAAGAAAAATAAAGAAAGGAAGGAAGGCAGGGAGGGAGCACAGCGACACAGCATGCTTAAGTTGAATTACTTGTGAACTGTACTCTGAGCTTCCTAGCGGCCAAAGTGAAAAGGGAAACACGCCTAGTTATATAGCTGTCTTTGTTCCTGTTCCAGCCACTTTTTCTTTTTGGCGCTGAGCACGGGAAGGCTCAGTAAGACAGCAGCAATGGGTTTCGTGAGTGTGGTTTTTGTAGCTTCTCCTAGCCAGACCCGAAATGGATGCTTGGGATTCCTGGATGAAGATGGTAGGGAGAGTTCCAGCCTGAACAGAGGTCTCAAGCGAATGTGTTGGGAACGAGCAGGTGGCAGCCCCACCCCGTGCCCGCACTGACCTCAGGGCTTATGTTCCTGTTGTTACAGTTGGGCCAAGTGGTCCTTTCCCCAGTCTGGTTCCTGTACAGCCTGTTCATGAAGCTATTCCAGCGCTCCACCCCGGCCATCACCCTCGAGAGCCCGGACATCAAGTACCCGCTGCGGCTCATCGACAAGGAGGTGAGCGTGGGGCCGCTCGGGGTCACGGGGCTGGGGCTCGCCATGCACCTCTCCCTGCTGGCCGCAGAGGCCGCAGCACAACATCGGCCCCGTCGCTGAGCTTGGGCTGGGCCCTCGCAGAGGTGGGGCTGGGTACC
>PVHY01033293.1:0-11254 GCA_004024945.1 Uropsilus gracilis
TTTTCTTATTCATTTGTTTGTTTTTCCCTATATCCATCATATAAGTGAGACCATCCTGTATTTCTCTTTTTCTTTTTGCCTTATTTCTGCTAATATGAGTCTTTCTAGTTCCATGCATGTTGCTGCGAATGACTTGTGTTTGTCCTCCTTGATTGATGCATAGTATTCCATCTTGTATATGTACCACATTTTTTAGCCAATCATCTGTTTTTCTTTATAAAATATTTATCTCTTTGATTAATTAACTTTTTGTATTTTCATATAATTCTTTGACTTGATTGTTTGAGTTTCTTGCATTGTCATTCCTCTAGGAGGTAACTTTTAGGGATGCTTACTCATAGTCCCAATGGATTGGAACAATGAGAAGCCCAGAGTAACTGCACCCTATGAATCCCTCTAGATGAGTAGGTCAAGGTGCAATAGACATAACCCAATGGTAGTCTCCTGTTTATCAAGAAGCAAGTGAAAGATGGAGTCCAAAGAAGATAGATAGGTATATAGGTGCACATGCAGGAGGTGTTTCAGAGGGAATGGTTTTGACTTACTTTTCTGAGTTTTCTTCTATTTTTGAATTTATTATAGTTTTTCTAATGTAATTTTACATCCTTTTTTTGAATTTTGAAGAATGACTCTCACCATACAATGTGATTTTCTTTTGAGGTCTTGTATTTCCATTTGTTATATCTTTTTTTTTTTCAAATTTATTTTCACTCATTCCATTTTGTTGTTTGTGATCTCCTTATTTTATTATTATTATTTTCAATACCTTTATCAGTAACTTATATTTATACTATTTTCCTTTCTTCCCTTGTGGCACTGTGGGTTTCTTTGTCTTTGCCAGCTCTTGTTGGTAACTGGAGATTAGAAATCTCTTTTTTGATCTCTTCATTGATTCAAGAGTTATTCAAAAGATATTGCTTAATTTGCTCTATTTGTTTTCTTCCCTATCTCTTTTTGTGGCTGATTTTCAAATTTATTTGGTTGTTTTCAGAAAATATGTTTGATGTAGTTATCTATTCTTACATATTTTAAAAGCAGTTTCATGTCCCTGATTATAACCTATACTTGAGCACATTTCATGTGTACTGAGAAGAATATATATTCATTTTTAGGTGATGAACAGTTTTGTTTCTGTAGACTAAGAATATCTGAAGCATTATGCAAACCATTAGTTTCTTATTTGTTCTTCTTGTTAAAATAGAATAGTTTTATTTTACCCAGTAAGGAACATTCTAATTCATTATTTTATTATTTACTTTTTATTATACACCCACATATCTATTATATATGTTATATCTGTCTATCTAATATCTATCTATTATCTATCTATCTATCTATCTATCTATCTATCTATCTATCTATCTATCTATCTATCTATCTACCTATCTATCTATATCCATTCAGGTAAGTAGTGTGTTAAGTTTCCCTACAATTGTGGTGGTATTATTATACATGTCTTGTTTTAGGTCTGTTGCCAATAGTTTTGTTTATTTTGCATGTATGTATGTTGAATGTATGAATATTGGAAGCAGCTATATCTTTTCAATGAGCATCTCATTGATAATTTACAATTCAATCACTAATTGTCTTTTCTGATTGAATGTCTAATTTTTCACACACTTTCAATATTCTCTGTAGTATTGATTTGAAATACCTTGATACAGCCTTCCATCTTAAGCCCATGTGTGTGTTTAGAGCTGATGTGACTCTCTTGTATATTCACCTCTTTTTCATATCTGATCTGACATTCTGTGTCTTTTGACGGGGGGGGTGCGTATGATACATTTACTGTAATTGGGCTAGTCTTTCATTCATAATTTCTAGTTGTTTCTCGTTGTTCAAGGAAGAAAATCTAACCCATTTACACCAGCTTTATAATAAAAGCAAATCTTAGAAATCAGCTTCTCCCAAGATTGTCATAAAAACAACCATTAGTGATATAAATGTCAATATCCTCAATGGTATCTTGACAGTAGATATAAATCCCATTACTCCATCATTTTTAGTAGTATAACTTAGATAAATTATTAACTATTTTTAAGCCTCCATTTCTTTCATCTATAAAGTAGGAATAATTACAATGATAATAATAGACATCTACATCATTGAGATATTGTAATTTAAGCACTTAGCAAAATCAAGCTTTGCTTTATTTAAACATTCATATTTTAGCTGCTATTTATATTTGGAAACTGAGACCCAGGAGTATTAATAAACATTCCTGGCTGGTGCCTGAGTTAGTCAACTCAAGCCCTGAGTAATCATTTGGCTCTGGTGCCTTCTGCTTAACAAATTATGCTTGACTAGCACAGAGCTGCAGGAGGGGTCTGTTGAAAAGTTAAGAATAAGTTTTTGGTTTTCTGGTGATTTATATTATTTTTGCTTATTTTCCAATGTGTTTATAATGTTTCATTTGGGTAAATTTCCCTGGTAAGCCTTTGTTTTTCTCCAGAGTATCTGTTGTAGAAAATTGTTTTTTGGCTCCATAAGATTAAATGAAACTTTTCACATGTAAAATAGTGTCTATGTTTTGTTAATGTTAACCCATCATTAGACCACATAGATTTTATCCTCTTCTTCCTCTTTAATTTTTTGTTATTCTATTCTACCTTTGCTAATATTTTGTTGAAATGTATTCACATTATGACAGTTATCAGCCTATAATTTTCTTATAGAAAATTGTCTGATTTCAATATTAATTAATGGTGGCATCATTAATGTAATAGAGACCATTCATTCTTGTGTTTTTGTAAGCTATCTAAGCAAGGTAATCTTTAGTTCTTCCTTAAACATTTGCCCATCTGTTTTCTGACATCTCTTTGTTTGCTTTCTGGCTACATTTAGCAATAAATAAGTAACTTAATAAGTAAGTATATAAAAAATAAATATACATCTAGCAAGCTCAATAACAAAAGCTTAGAAATTATCAAAAAAAAAAAGGAAAAAGGCTGTGGAATATTTTGAATGTTTTTTCTTTGTATTTTATGGTTTTAAGTCTACATCCAGATATTTTACCCATATTAGTTGGTTTTTGTGTATGGTTTAAGGAAGTCATCTAGATTCATTCTTTTACACATAGCAGTATAGTTTTCCTGGCAACATTTATTGACGATACTATCATTGTGTCAATGTATATTTATTACCCCTTTGTTATAGATTAGTTGACCACACATATTTGATTTTATTTCTGCTCATTCAATTCTGTTTCAATAGTCTGTGTCCCAAAAATGTCCCAAATGTCCCAAAAATGATAAATGAGTGAAAATGTTGTGGTATATTTACAGAATGAAATATTATTCATCAATTAAAAAGACAAATTTGATGCACTTGTGATAACACAGATGAACTTAGAAGGAATTATGCTAACAGAAATAAGTCACAAAGAAAGACAATTCAAATGGTCTCACTTATAGGTGGTATGTAGGGAAAATTTTAAAAGGTCAAGAAAAAGTCAAAACTAATTAAGCTGACAACAGAACTAAAGCATACATCTAAGGAGGAGAAGGGAGGGGAGAGGGAGGGAGGGAGGGAGGCACTGAAGGAGAGAGAAATCAGGGAAGGGATGAGCACAAAAGATCATGATGATGGTTCACTGGTGTTATGGTAGTGAGAGAACCCTAGAAAATACAATGATGTAAAATACCCTTCTTTCTCTTTCTCACTCATTATCATCATCATCATCATCATCATCTATCTAAATATATGCAAATATATAAACAATAAAAATAAAATTTAAAATAATTAAAAATAAATAAAGTTTCATATGGTAACATAACTACATTCATTTTTTTATAAGCAGAGTTATTAGAAAAGTAGGAATCTGTATAGGTATAGATAGACTGGGAGCTGCCCAGAACAATAGTCTTGATTACTTTCAAAGCCATTATATTTAGTAATTTCCCCTCTATTTCAACAATATTCTTTCAACACATAAGTGTTTCCGGCAAATTTTCTGTGTACTCCTACACTTGTGTATATATGTCTAACTTGTATGTGCTCTATGATTCCTTATAGGTTCAACTTCACATGCATGTTTTAAATAAATTTGTATGTATCTGTGCTTGTTTTTCATGAAATATGCATTTTTCCTCTCTATTTTATTTTTTAGATGAGCTTTTCAAGAAAAAAGGTAAATAAATTTTGATAGCTCTATATCCCCATAACTCTTAAAAATGATTGCCCCCATGGCATTAGCAAAATATTTTTTCCAAGATGATACTCATAAGCACACTTCTTATGAATATCCACATCCTCCTCCTTAAGTTTTTGTGTATATGCAACTCCCAAAGTAAGCTCTGTTCATTCACTATTCTTAGCTTCCAATTTATTGTGTTCCTTCTTATTGTATGCTATAGCTATTGTTTCCTACAAAATTGAATTATTTTGTCCAAACTTGACAAAGATTATTCATCAATCAATTTTGGAATATGAAGGCTATTGGTCAATAGGTGCATTTCTTCTACTTCATGTAGACAAATATATTATGCAGTTGAAATATATACAATATATGGTCTATACTTGTATTCATGAAAACATGTATATAAATATCATTTATTCAAATATATTTAATCTATTTTTTGTGACCAGTCAAGTGTTATATTTGAAATTGAAATCTCCCCAGACCTTAAAAAGCATCTCCAGATTTGATCATTAATATTTTCCCATCTATTCTACTATCAAAGTCTGTGTAAATTCAATAGTCACTTATTAGTGAAGTTTGAGCTTTATGATAACTATTTTAATGCTTTTAAACATATTATCTAAGTGTTTACAGATACAAAAGATCAAGTATTATTTTCGATGTTTTCTTTCTTCTATGTAATATTTTACTCTTAATTTTAGGTGCACAATAACTAACACTGAAGACATTCAAACAAATGTTTTCTGCAGGACATCAATTTTTATACAAAGATCATCAATAAAATATCTCTCAATGATAAAATCTTCTGATAATTAAATGAGACACTATGTTCTAAGATATCAAAAAAAATTTTTTTACAATACTCAAATATAATTACTTAAAGCTTAATATTCTCCTTTATTATTAGAATTTTTCAATTATATTTTTATTTCAGAGGAAATGAGTATACAAATTTATATTTTAACACATAAAGCAGGGTTCCTATGATGCACATTGTGCTTTAAATAAATGGATCATTTTGATCTATTATTTTAATAAGTTTTTAAGTATGTTTCATGTCTGCCCATACTAGTATTTTGTAATGCTAAAAGTAGAAGGAAAAATGTACCACCAAAAATTAAACTTATTCATTCACAGAAAATACTACTTTGCATATTCATCTGATATCATTTCATGTCTCATTTCCCTTAGCATAGGAAGTAGAAGATGCAAAACAGCAATGTCTTTATTGGAGCTAAATCATTTGTAAATTTATAGTACCTTTTGTTCTGTAAATTGAATACAAGAATAGTAGGAAAGCATTTCAAAATTTAATCTCTCTGTTCCCTTTGTTTCTGACAGGGTACTTTTATTTTACACAGTTGTTTCTAACTTGTACTTTCTAATAAAAAAGGATAGTACAAAAGTAATTTCCAATGACGACTCTATCTATCTATCTATCTATCTATCTATCTATCTATCTATCTATCTATCTATCTATCTATCTATCTATCCATCCATCCATCCATCCATCCATCCATCCATCCATCCATCCATCCATCCATCCATCCATCCATCCATCTATCTATCTATCTATCTATCTATCTATCTATCTATCTATCTATCTATCTATCTATCTATCTATCTATCTATCTACTATTTATCTGCAATAAGTAAGAAGAGCCATTATGATAAATTATCCAGCAATTCCAGTTCGATTATTTAAGAATGTGATCTCTCTATGTAAAAATATATTTATACATTTATGTGAACATATTCTCCCTACAAGATAGTAAGCATCCTGAAGAAATAAACATTATAAATAAGAATAAAAATGCCAAAAAATGCTGAAATATCATGCTAAGCTACAAAAAAAAGTATTATATAAAAGAATCCTGAGATGTTTTTCAGAAATTGGCAAAAATGTTCTCAGTTCACAATGCTGTCAGAACTTGAGCAAAAGAAGTTGTTTGAAGTAGTTTGAGGGAAAAGATAAAAATGAAGCACTATCATTCAAGACCTATTGTACTTTATTCTTTAGTCAGAGTTTCATCTGCTTGTTATTCTTTTGTATATATTTCTCAATTATTTTCTTGCTCAATCTCAACACACATCATAGTCACATCACACAATTTTCTCTCATATTTCAAACATTCTAAATGAAGTTTGAAATGCTATTTTGTTATTAAATTTCTCCTATTAAGGATTTTCCTCTAGCTTTCTTGTTATCTATGCAGTAAGATCATTTCTATCAAGTGACTTTTAAGTGTCTTTTGAGTTTTGGAGCATTTACAGTTTTTCATGTGCAGATTTTCAACAAACACCTCAGTAGAAATTATTTTCTGTACATACTACAGCTACAGTGTTGCCATGCATGTAATGTGATTTTGCTTAGGTAAGCTTTATTCTGAGTTCAGTTAAAATAGAAACTAAAGCAGAAGACAAGTTGACTATAAATAGAAAAAAATTGAAGTGTTCAAGCTTTACTAATTCTAATTTCCTCTTGAAGTTATAGATTAGCATTTCCCAAATTAATGTTTTATGTGTTTTATATATCATGGTGAGAGAAAAAGTGTGAACTTAATATACAGTTCATGAAAATGAATGAACCTGTTAAAATTAGAACAAGTATAAGTCTAAATAATGTCAAAAGTTTTGAAGTATTCATGCTTTTTTTTTAATTGTTAACAATCTGTTAAATACACACAATATATAACATATTTTAACTTTTTCTTTAATTGATTAAGTTAAAATTTTCCCACATTTCTGAAATTTATAAACTCTGGACAAAATAATGATAGCATCAGGTATTCCTTTTAGTATTTACTCAAGAACTTGTGTGATTATGTTTATGAAGATCTGTTAGACTTAACCTTATATTTAAAAATAATTAAAATTTATTTCTTTCCTATGATATTCACATTGATTACTCCTTTATATTTAAAAAATAACTAAGAAATAAGTGGATATATGTGTGCAAACCATATACAAGAATTTACATTGGAAATTTTCGTGTGTGCATCTGTGCTGATTCTCCATTTTGATAGATTTAATTTTATATGGAAAAATTTTTCAACATTTGATCACTTTTTTGTGTTACATTGTTATTACATTGATTGTTCTTTTTTTATTTTTAGATGAACTTCAGAAGGAAATGGGTAAATTATGCTAAATATTTTACTCTAATACCCCTTTAAAATAGGTGCACTATGATTATAAAACTTGATGGGATTAAACAAATACTACCTTAGTTAATATATAAATTAATTATACTAAAATACATCCTTTTGATGTCTTTATACTTTTCTGACATAATTACTTAGTCCATCTCTTGGAACAACTTTATTCATATTGAAAGCAGGGTTCCAAAGGAATAGATAAAATGGAAAACCCCAAAGGTCACTAAACACAATGCTTATACATTTGGGGTAATAATCAACCAAAGGGCAGTACCTGCTAGAAGATAGGTCACTGTCTGTGGGTTCTCAGTCATATGAGATCTGAAGTTGGAGGAACAATGATTATGGGGTTTATTTTCCAGAGAGTGGAGAAAGAGCTTACTTAGCTTAGGCAATACCCCCATATTAATATATTCTATTTCTCTTTCTCCTCATCTTTCTTTTATATCAACTTTTTTAATTTCAAATCTACCCTTTCCTGTTATTTTGGATTCATTTTCCAGCATGACAATAGCCAAAAGTTTATCATCATTGCAGAGAGGTAAAGAAAATTTTAGGGACCTGGCACATAACTTCTATTCTACATGGATGTTCTGAACAATGAGCATTAACTAGATCATTTGTAATGCCTTGAAAAAATGAGTGTTGATTGTGAGGCATTTGATTTTCTCCAAATCTTAAGAAATGAGGGAAAATGAAATTTCTTCACCTAGGGTCCTAAGAGACTGTACATTCTAGTTGCATTGCATGATCATGTATAAATTTCAGTATCACTGAGCTGTTGTCCTCAAACACGACTGAGTGATATGTCACATGAATATTTTATTTTTTTCTAATTCTTTGTTGTCAATATTTCCTACCACTGTAAATGTGAACAAGTGTCACCACAAGTGACTTTCCCATGAGACATGTGGCACACAAGCATTGCAACAGGAATAGTGAATATATATCTGCTTTCTTAACTGCCTTCCTGTTTGTTTTATCTGATGTTTCATTGACCCTACCTATATAGCACTCTGTATCTGTATATTGCTTAGAAAAAAGCTACAAGTTCCTCTACAATCCCTTTGATTTGGTCTGTCAGTTGTTAGATAATTGTTCCTAACTTGTATTTTCTAATAAAAAGGATAGGGCAAAGGTAATTTCCAATGGCTCTGTCTATCTATCTATCTATCTATCTATCTATCTATCTATCTATCTATCTATCTATCTATCTATCTATCTATCTATCATCTATCTATCTGATGTCTATCACCATCACCTAACTTTCTATCATCTCTTTATGTGTCTCTCATCATATATCATCTATCATTCATTACTGTCAGTCTGGTTTCTTATCAACCTAACAGTTCTTCATATTTAGAAGCACAGAATATCTTCAAACTAAACAACAACAACAACAAAAATGTAGAGGCTAGACGTGGCAAAGTGCAGCAGGAATTTTATAAGATAGCCATGAGGATTATGTACCTAATTATTTTCTTCATTCACTGCATTCAGTCACTTTTATACATTTTCTGTTTCTGAAATGTATCTAAAAATTGAGTGTCACAGTCAGGTTTCTGTATTTGTAAATACACATGTGTGAGTGTGTATATGTGAGTATTTTCATGAGTTGTCTAATAGGTTTAAAGTTGCAACATCTTGAACAAAAATATAATAAAAATAGATCTTATGCCAAAAGTTTTCCATTATATTTACATTACTTTAACTTGCTTTTGCAGATAACATCAAGAAAAAAATCGGTAAATTTTCTGATAGAATTTATTTCTACTGTTTATTTCATATCTTTAGTGTTCTTTGCCTTTTTACCATGCACTGCTCACTAGCCTGCACTTATGAATCTACACATAATCTACCTCAATCTTTACTTACATAAAACTCTCAAAAAATTCCATCCATTTCTACTCCTTTGACACTTAAACATTATGTTTCTTCCTAAATATACTTTATGTTCTATTTTCAAGATATTTGCAATATTGATTCATAATGTGAAATGTCTTAGGGCATAAGGAATATAACTTCATACACATGCACATGTACACAAATACACATACTTTCATTTATATAAATATGTATATATGCAATTACAAACATAGATAAATATACTTCAAGCTCTAGATATGTATGCCTCTACCACTATATTAATACATGCAAAAATGAAAAGTTATCAACAAAATAGTATACACATATTACATATTATATTGTTGTGTATAATGTTATAAATATAATTGTACAAAAAAATCTGGAAAAATGATCATGAAATTAGAATCTTTAAATTTTAAGCGCCCATCCTTTGTAAAGGACAAAACCATAAAGAATGATACATAACTTAAAATTTCTAAGTATAAATTAACTGCTCTAATGCATATGACTCTATTAACATAAATTGTTGATTTACAAAATTACAGTTTGACACAGACTCTTCTGTTTTTATTTATTTTATATGGGATACCAATCTCAAAAATGTTATCATTTTTAATTCATTAACGCTTTAGTACCTGGTAGTATAAACCTTTTGTTTATAGAACAGGTATTAATGAACACTACAAGGATTTCAATGTATTTCGTAAGACTATGTATGATAAGTAGTACTCAGTTTATGTAACTTTTGATTATGAATTATCATGAGTGCCCAGAAAGCATATACTCAATAAATGTCCTAAGCTAAAATTACTTTATTAAAGTTTTTAGTCAACTATGTGACTTCCTTTCAAAAATGCTAACAGAAATAACATAAAAAGGAATATCCTGTTTTGTTTTTGTTTAGTTGTGTGAGTTCCTTGTAGATCAGTGTTATTAATCCCTTATCACTCTTTAGGAGGGCGAAAATTTTTCCCATTTGGTTGGGCTTCTTTTAGTTTTTTTCTGTTGTCTCTTTTGCCGTGCAGAAGCTTTTTAGTTTGATGAAGTCCCATCTGTTTATGTTTTCCTTCAATTTTTGCCTTCTGCAGATGATTCCAGAAAGGGATTTCTGAATTGTACTTCATGGAGGGTTTTGCCTATGTTTTCCTCTATGTATGTTATGGTTTCAGGTCTGATATCTAAGTCTTTTATCCATTTTGAATTAATTTTTGTACATGGCGTGAGAGAGATGTCTTGGACCATTTTTTGCATGTCTTAGTTTTCCCAGCACCATTTGTTGAAGAGACTATCTTTGTTCCAATGTAAGTTTTTTCCCTTCTTTGTCAAAGATTAATTGGCTATATGTGTGTGGATTTATTTCCAGATTCTCAATTCTGTTCCATTGGTCTGATTGTCGGTTGTTGTACCAGTACCAAGCCATTTTAAGTATTATGGCTTTGTAGTATAGCTTGAAGTCTGGAATAGTTAGTCCTCCATTCTCTCTTTTTTTGGAGAGGAGGTTTTTTGATAATCGAATTCTTTTGTTATTCCATATGAATTTTTGTAATTTTTGTTCTATCTCTTTAAAGAATGTCATTGTACTTTTTAATGGGATTGCATTGAATCAGTAGATTGCTTTTGGTAGGATGGCCATTTTGATGATGTTAATTCTTCCCATCCATGAGCAAGGAATGTTTTTCCATTTCCTTGTGTCATCTTCTATCTCTTTTAGTAGCGTTTTAAAGTTTTCTTTGTATAGTTCTTTTACGTGTTTTGTTAGGTTTATTCCCAGGTATTTAATTGTTTTTGGTGAGATGGTAAGTGGGATGACTTTTTTAATTTCTCCTTCTTCTGCTTGGCTTTATGCGTATAGGAAGGCTACTGATTTCTGTTTGTTGATTTTGTATCCGGCAACCTTACTGAACTGGTTAATTATTTCAAGAAGTTTTTCTGTGGATTTTTTGGGGTTCTCTACAAGGAACTCACACAACTAAACAAAAACAAAACAAGATGCCCAATCCAAAAGTGGGGAGAAGAACTAAAAAGACATTTCTCCAAAGAGGAAATACAAATGGCCAACAGACACATGAAAAATTGCTCAATATCACTA
>PVHY01033294.1:0-11286 GCA_004024945.1 Uropsilus gracilis
GCCGGCTCCGCACGGGACAGCTTCTCCTCACCTTGATGACCTGGATCTTCTCCATGTTGCGAGTGGCAGCCTCTCTCGTGTGCACGAGGACTGTGAAGGTACAGCCTGAAGAAGCAAGTGCTTGCTTAAGACTTAGGCCATCTGGTGGCTGCCACTGGGCAGATCCTCCTCCCACTTCCCCCAGCCAGCCTGGAGTCCCAGGGAGCAGAGTAAAGCACATCAAAGGTTAAGACTTGGTCAAAAGAGAGCCTGAAGCCAGATAGAGTCAATCAGAGAGCTTCCTGGAGGAGGAGGACTTTCAGAGGCATTCTAAGGCAGGAAAGAAGGGACAAAACTCCATGCAGCCAAATAGGAACGGAGAACACAGACTAACCCCAGAAGGCCATGGAAACACCTGGGGAAGAAGGGCTGGGGGCTGAGCACACCTGGGGGGTTGTGGTCCAGCACCGCATCACACACGCTGATCTTCAGGATGAAGGCGCGGAGCAGCTGCTCCACATGAGACAGCAGGGAGTCTGAGCTGGGAAGGGGAGAGGGGCTCCCGTCACGCCGGTATTCATGCAGTCCTGGAAGCTGAGCTGAGGATCCTGGGGCCCCCCAGCGCTTCTGCAAGTGCTGGTTTCCAAAGGCCCAACTCCCTGTATCATCTGCACAGTCACCCCAGGGGTGAAGCTCCCCCTAGATTCATTAAGTCAGATGCAGGGGAGGCAGGTGCAGGGAGCACCCGCAGTGGCACTGACGCCCCACTGGTCTCAGCCAGCGCAGAGCCCAAGCCTCCTCGTAGCCCAGGACGCAGGGGAGGAAAGGGTCCGCCTGAGGTCACGGGTTGTAGGGAAAATTCTGGTGCTCTGAGCTCAACGGGCACAGGGAGCCTGAGGCTGACCGGCTGACACACCTGCCCGAGGCCAAGCCTGAGCTGAAGACGAAGCCACCTGACTGGGAGCCCTGTTGTCTCTCTGGACCTTGCTTCCTCTACGTACAGAACGAGGCTGGAACTAGCCATCTGCCGATGGTGCCGACCGTCCAAGACAGAAGGGTCTCTGTGTGACCTGGGTTCCCGGGCACCATGGTGGCGGCCGCTAACAGGCTGTGAGAGGCTGGCGTGACTGATCATGTCTCAGACCTTTCCAGGGGCTTGGCTTGGAAGGGGTGCGAAGGGGGTACTTTCAGGGACCTGGGCAGGTGGCAGGTGGAGGAGGGAGCGATGGGCTGGGGGGAAGCTCACTTGATGGAGAGCAGAGGGGGCTGGGTGATCTCAAAGACGAACTTCTCCACGGGGCGGTGCTCTTTGTCCAGAATCACTACCACCACCTTCTCCACGTCGTTCTGCAAGGACAGAAGGCTCCAGAACACAGCCATCCACCCAGCCTCCATCCCTGCCCACAGCAGCACGAGAGAGGGCCCCCACCTCCTGCTTGGCCTTCAGGCCAGGATCCCCCAGGACAGGTATGAGACGCTCAAGAAAGCACCCCGGGGCCCAAGGGGGTCCCAGGAGCCTGAGAGAGCAAGACAGAAGAGGACAGGGAGACCCTGAAGGCTCAAGTCTGGACATGACTTGGGGGTGGGGGTGGGGGTGGGGAAGAGAAACAGGTGTGAGAGAACCCAGAACCCTCCAGGGAGGCCAGTCCCATGAAGTGGGACCCTGGGACCCCACACACTCTAACTTCAGCCCATTAGCCCTGGGGCCTGCATGGGGCCAGGGTGGGGGTGCAGCAAGCAGGCTTCTGGGCACGAGGACTCACAGGGACACAGCGCGGTCCCATAGGAGTGGGGTCAGGAGCATGTTGAGGGGCTGGGCCTCACCTTCTCCAGCAGTGGCTTGACGCAGTGCAGGGTGTCCTGGATGTACTGGTTCAGCTCCGGGTGGCAGGACATCTGCACACAGCCCCACGAGGCCCCTGAGCCCACAGCACCCCGGGAAACGCCCGCCCACCTTCCCTCCAGGGGCCCAAGCCCTGTGCCTTTGAGGCCTGGGGGTTCCCTCCCACTCAGGACCCAGGCCAGCCGGCCAGTCTGGGACTAAGCCCCACGGACTAGCCACGAAGGAAGAGAAGTTAGAAGAGTAAGAATTCACGTTCAACATTAGCTCGAGGGGTTCCTAATGTGGGGTCCATGGGCTCCTCCAGTCTGAGAAATCCCTGAATCGTACAGAGTGGTTTGTGCACATGGGCACGCATTTATTCATTGTCAAAAATTAAGACAAAGTGGGACGTGGAGGCGCACGCCCGTTGTCCACGCGCTGGGAGGCAAGAGGCTTGGGATCTCTTGAGTTCGTGGGTTCGAGACTACCTGGGGCAACATAGCGAGACCTGGTCTCAAAAATGTAGCCGGGTGCTGTGGCGGGTTCCTGTAATCCCAGCTACCTGGGAGGCTGACTCTGGGAATCACTTGAATCTGCGGTACCCCGGGCAACACAGCAAGACCTAGTCCCCAAAAAAGACTAAAAAAAAAATAAAATAAGACTGGAGCTGTGTGACCTCAGGCAGGTTACTTAACTTCTCTGAGCTTCAATAACAGGACCTATGAAGACCTCATCATTCATTGTACAGTTTACTAAGCCCTCTAGCGGCAGACACTTCTAGACTGGGGGTAGAATAGTATCGTCCCCGCTTTATCTGCGGGTAGAAGACTATTGTCCCCGCTTTATCTGCTTGCTCTATCTATCTATCTATCTATCTATCTATCTATCTATCTATCTATCTATCTATCTATCTATCTATCTATTATTTTTTTTTTAGAGACTAGGTCTCACTATGTTGCCCGGGGGGTAGTCCCAAACCCGCAGACTAGTGATCCCTAGCTTCAGCCTCCCAGGTAGCTGGGATTACAGGCACATGCCACCACACCCAGCTAGTTCTATCAGCCTTTTAACCTAAAACAACCCGTTGCAATTAGGAAAAAGACAGGTGAGAAGGTGCCAGACACAGGAATCCCCTCTCCAAGCCAAGGGATTCACCAATCGCAGAAGCGTTTCTAAAATACAACCTAACTTTTTGGGACCATCCCCAGCTCTGAGGGGTGGGAGGAATGGCTGCTGCAGTGATGGGAGGACCAGGCAGAGGACCCTGGGAGTGAGGGGGCTGGGCTCGAAGGTGGAAAACAGTTTAAAAACCCACAACGAGCCTTCCCCATGTGTCCCGGCGTCCCCACCGCGCGCCGGAGGCCCACCTGCACCGGCACGTTGTACTTCTTCCGCTTCTGGAAGATGCCCACCGGGTAGACCTCGCGCACGTAGAGGATCAGGTGCACAGCCACCTCCAGGAACTCGCAGAGCACGTCGGCCACCACTGCAGGAGGACAGAAGCCGGCGAGCTCCCGGGCGCCCACTGGCCTAGGCCCTTCGTTGCCCCCGCCAGGGCCGCGGGTCCAGCCATCCTACCTTGGCCAAAGTTGAGGTCCTGTCGCGTGAGCGTGGTCATCCTCGACTCCTAGGGGGTGGGACAGGAGTGGGGGATAGTTCCCAAGGTCCGGGGAGCCGCCGGGGCCACCAGCCCGTAGGGGTGATCCAGGCAGGAGCGCCCCCCCCATACAGCATCAGGGCAGATGGGCACCCCTAAACACGCACTGGCGTCAGAGCCTGGGGGCACGCGCTGCGCCTCGAGCGGCCTCTGCCGACGGTGCCGGCGGCCCTTCGCCCCCCGAGACGGGAGCTGGAAGGGCCAGCACCGGGCCGGCGGGAAAGGGCACGGCTGCGGACGCAGGGGAGACAGCCGGCTGCGCAGGGCCGGCGCCAGCGGCGGGACACGAGGAAAGCGAAACTAGGCTGCGGCCAGACCCCGCCCCCTACCTGGCAGGAGTCCTCCCCGAAGCGAATCCCGACCCTCTCTGCCCTCCCCTGGTCCCGGCTGCGGCCTCGGCTCCCGGCTCGGGGCCCGGCCCCGGCGCGGGGAACCACCGACCCGGGCACTCGCGCCTCCCGCGCAGCCCGCGGCCCGAGCGGCGCGCCGTGACGTGCGCAGCGCTCCGCCGGGTCCTGGCGCCCGCCGCTGGCCACGCCCCCTCCCCGCCCGGCCGGATCCGCAGGGGGCGGGCGGGGCGCCTCCGGGGGCGGGGCCTCAGCAGGGCGGGGCCTCGGCGGGGCGGGGCCTGGCTGCGCCCGCGGTCCCAGCGCCGAAGCACGCAGCCTGCGCCGCCCCCCTCCGCTTCCGGTGGGCGTGAAAAAAGCTAACTTTGGCGCGCACATCCTCGCTCCGTACTGCCCTCCCCCGGGCATTACTTTAGCTTTGGAGGCGCTGGGAGAGAGCGGGTAGGTGTTGCGGTTGAGAGCCGGTGGAGGCACCGCCAGGGTCCGAAGGCGGCGACATCCGTGGCCGGCTCCGGAGTCACCATCCCGGGCCCTCGGCTGCCCAACCGAAGGCGAATCCGCCGTCTCGGGGGCGGGGCCAGGGGAGGGCGGGGTGCCCCGGGAGGCGCGCGCTCGCACCTGCACCCCGAACCTCATGCCGCCTGGCTTACCTCCCCGGCCCAGGCTCCAGAACGGCGGCTAAGCTTTGCAGAGCTCCAGCGAGGTGCCAGCCGCCGGCCCAGGGCGTCCGTGAGCTGGCGCCCTAAATCCTCAAGATCTGCCCCGTTTTACAGATGAACCGAACGAGGTTCTGAAGGCTGTTGGGGAAGGGCCGGGTGGGTGCGCGCTTTCTGCCACCATCCCTAGATACAGTTCTGGCCCTCCAGTGGCCGGGCCCCTGCAAGGGCTGAAGGACCCCAGGGAGGTAACGAAATGAATATTTAAACAATGACTGACATGGGTTGAGCCTTTACTGCGTGTCAAGCATTGGTTTTTGAAGTCCCCTCTTAACACTAGGCTTCCCTTTTGCAGCCCCACTCTGCAGATGGTGAAATGTTCCCTCGCGATGTTCCCTGTTGCCCAAACCACACAACTGGAATACAGACCCAGTTGGCCTACTATTCTGCCTCCCAGGGCTTCAGCTCTATTCCTTTCTGCCTCCAGAGCTTCAGCCCCTTTTACAGGTGGAAGAACTAAGGTCCGAATGGCTACAGAGTTACAGGCAGCCAAACAGGACCCCAGGCGGGGGTCGGGAGGGCCTGGTCTCTCGTGGTGCTTGCTAGCAGCCATATCCATCTATGGATCGATCCCATGAATGTTTTTTTATTAATTAATTTGTATTATTAAATAATTTATTTAGGGCCGGACACGGGGGCTCGTGCTAGGGATCGCGGTTCGAGTCCCTCCTGGAGCCAGTAGTGAGCCCTAGTTCCAAATAATAGCTGGGCGTGGTGGTGCGCACCTGTAATCCTAGCTACCTGGGAAGCTGAGGCTGGGGATGGCTTGAGTCCATGGTACCCCGGGCAACGAGAGCCTGTGGTTCCACGGGCAAAAACAGCGAGACCTAGTCTCAAAAAAATAATAATAATAATAATTTATTTATACATATAAGTTTCACATTTTTGTAGTCCTGGAGTTCGCCCAACACCTTCTCTCCCTGACCATTCCCATTTCTCCCGCCCCACCCCCACTCCCTAGTTGTGTAGTTCAGTTTGGTTGTTAACTTAGTGTTTACTGGCTACATACCCCTCGCTCAGGGGTGAGCCAAACCCTCCCTTCTTCAACCCAGCCTCCTGGGAAGCTCCTTCTATGCACTGCTGGTGGGCGTGGACCCGGGAATGAATAAGTAGCCTGACCCATTAAGCCAGGAATGCTGCACCAGCCTTTCTCAAAAGCTGCCTTAAGAACTCTGCATGAGAATCTCCAGGGAGCCTATTAGACAGCCTGCATCCCGGCCCCCTGACCCAGCACACTCGATTGGGTGCTCTGCAGGGTACTGGCTCTTTAACAAGCTCCTCCAGGGCCCAGGAAAGTGTGGGAATCGCTGCGGTGGGTTTGGCTGTCCCCAGGGGAAACCCGCATAACATTTCATTTCAGGAATTGATGCACCTGGCAGCACATTTTTGGGCCCAGCAACCCTTCTCAAGATGTGGGGGTCCTGCCCACATCACGTAGGGCATGGGCATGTGCGGGCAGAGCCAGCTGAGCTGCTGATCAATTTACAACAGTAGGAATGCTCTAAGGGGAGAGGGAGGGGGAGAAGAAACTAGGGCCCATCTTTGCCCCTCTCTGGAGCTTTCCGTGGGTGACAGGAAGTGGCTGTTTTGGTGGAGGTCGGCCACAATTTTTTTTTTTTTTTGAGACTAAGTTTTGCTATGTTGCTCCGGGGGACCACGGACTCGAGTGATCCCCAGCCTCAGCCTCCCAGGTATCTGGCATTACAGGCACCCACCACGGCACCCAGCTGCTTTTTTCAAAACCAGGTCTTACTATGCGCTGTGTTGCCCGGGATAGTCTCGAATCCTCCATCTAGCTCAAGGGATCCCTGGCCTCATGCCTCCCAGCACTTGGACAACAGGCACATGCCACCATGCCCGACTTGGTCACAATTCTTTGTAGAGGGTCTGTAGGATTAGGGCCAGGGTAGAGAAGCTCAGAGCCCAGCTACTCCTGTGGGGTGAGCTCCCGGGCTCAGTGAGAGTGACAAGGGTCATGCCAGGCCCTCCTGCACCCTCCTCATTTCCCAGACACTCCCTCTCTCCTCCCCCACCACAGAGCAACCACCCCTCAGTCTCTTACAAGCTAAAGGGCTTTGGAGGAAGCCTCAAGGACACACACCCAAGGGCTACATTGTTCTGATGGGGAAACTGAAGTCCCAGTCTTTGTTCGACACTGGGGTCCTCGCTTACCAACCTGAAACCCTCCGCCGGAACCCCGTGGAATGGCTGGCTGGTTTAGATTCAGTGTGGACTAGGAACAGAAGGAAGCCAGGGGCACGTGAAGATGGATTCAGATGGGTCTGACCCCTCCCCCTCCCCAAGACCTTCATCTCATTTGTGAAATCAACAGACTGGACAGATGTTCCCTAAACCTCTGATGGTGCCTGGGTCTGTGGGCGCCAAGATTCTGAGGGTGGGGTGAGGGTGCCAAATCAGCAAGGGGTGGTGGGGGAGCTCGGTGAAAACTCATCTGTCATTTCCATCCAGGGGGCTCTGCCGCATCTGCTTTGTCATATCTTAATCGAATCAGCATGATGGATGGCGGTGGAGGGGGGACCCAGATTACATTATGGGGTTAATTTATGACATTTTTGAATATCCATTTGCTGGGAGGCTGTTTTTCAAAGTTATTTGCATATTTTTCACTCCAGCAACAATATGTAGGAGGGTGTCTGGGAGGGAAGGATGGATGTTTAGAAGGAGAAAGAGCTTATTTGCCAACTGGAGCAGGTCCCTGAGGGTCTGCAGTGGGGACAGAGAGAAAATCACTCCCAGGAGACATTGAAATTGAAACGAAGAGAAGCCAAGATGCTTGCAGGGAAAGGCAAGATCTACACTCCCTTGTTCTATCCTGGGAGCAAAGATCGAGGCTGGTGTGGGAAAGGGGGGACCCCAGGGTTTGCTGAACAAACACAGGAGTAAACCAGGTAAAACAATAGGCAGTGAGGTGTCCGGGGCCCTGGGGTGCTTCCCAAACCCTGCTCGTCACCCCCCCAGGCTGATCACAGACCATATCCAGGATCCCACCCCTGCCTAAGGTTCCCAGAACACCAAACATGGTCTGGGGGAGTCAGGGAATAAACCACATATAACCTGGCAACAGTCCCACTGATGCTCAGGAGCCCAGTTAGTCTAGCTCTCCGCCCAGCGCGTGTCCAAATCCAGGTTCTGAGAGTGTGGTGAATGAATGAATGAATGAATGAATGAATGAATGAATGAATGAATGAATACAATGATGTCAACTGTGACTCATTGCTACTTGACTGCCTTAAACCATCACCATCTGTACAAGGAGCCAGGACCTCTTTTTCAGTGCTTGGCCCGTGCAGAGAAGAGCTGCTTTGAAAAGCAGAACAAGAACTGAGAAATGTTTATCACCGTGTCCTCCCCCCACACCACCCTGCGCCTTGCCCAGTGGGCTGCTCCTTTCCCCACCACTGCCCTGTAACCAACTGTGAGACTGGTCCTTCCTTCAGTGAACCTCAGCATCCCCATCTGTAAAATGGGATCCTAGCGATGCCAGTTCCCATAGGCTTGAGTGTGGAAGGGAGATGTTGGTAAAAATGAAAAGTGTACCATGCCTGACACAGCTGTTATAATGGTATTAAGATCAACACACGCTCTCTAGGTCCCTAGAACAAGTGCTCAGGCAAGCCATCATGCTCTCCCACACCCCATCTGAAACAGCCAAGCTGCACCTCCTCATATCCACTTCCCCAGGCAGGGGGCAGCCTCCCAGGAGCGTGAGGGGAGACACATAGCCTCATGATCTGAGAACCTAGACACCAGGCGCTGCAGCCACAGAAGCCTCCTCCCTCACGGATTCCACTGCTGACCTTGGACCCAAGTCACAGTCCTGGCCTTAAGCCAGGCACACTCGGTGGCTTCCAACCCTTTGGCCCGGAGAAGAGCCCACATACGTCACTCCCTCCCCAGGCTTCTGCTAACCCCTGTGGGTTGGGGGGGGGGGTCCATACAGATCATGGCTTCTTAAACTCTGAACCTCACTCTAACCATCTTCCACAAGGTCAAGGATTCCTGGACCCTCAGAAGTCACACTGGGCTCAGGATGCAAAGCCTAGATCCAACTCAAATTGGTACTTAAAAAAACAGCTGCTCCCATTTACAGATGGCAGAGCTCACTTTTTTTTTGTTTTGTTTTGTTTTGTTTTTTTGGTGAGACTAGGTCTCACTATTTTTGCCCATGGAACCGCAGGCTCACGTTGGGCTGGGGTATCACAGACTCAAGCAATCCCCAACCTCAGCTTCCCAGGTAGCTGGAATTATAGCCACCACGCCCAGCTTTTTTTTGGGACTAAGTGTTGCCCCCTAGCGGGACTCGAACCGCGATCCCTAGCCCCATTAGCTTCATAGGCTGAAGCTTACAGGCACGAGCCACCGTGCCCGGCAGAGCTCACCTTTTTAAAGCGCCATTTCACTGGTTTTTAGTTGTGCCCCAGGGCTGTGCATGTATCAGCACTACGAATCTCAGAGCATTTTCATCCCTCCAAAAAGAAAAATCCCACCTCCCATCTCTCCCCATGCAGTGCCTGGGAACCAAACAGTCCCTTTGTACGTCTGTGGATTTACCTTTTCTGAACATCTACAGATTCTACTGCAGCTTGTGACCTTTGACCTCTGGTTTGTCTCCCTAGGTGGGATACTTGCAAGATTCACCCAGATGGTGAATGATATGGGAATTCTGTTCTTTCTGTGACCAAGTAACAATATGCCACTGAATGGACAGGCCACATTCTGATTAGCCAACATCTGGTGGCCATTTGGGGGGTTTTCCTTTGTCCATAAAATGACCCCATGATATAGATGGGTCCAAAGTCACCACAGCCTGGATGGGCTAGGAGCCTCATCATCCTGGGGGGACTGGGGAAGAGAATCCAAGCGTGGCAAAAGGTCATCACCCCTCTGATGAGCAGCTGGAGTGGCAGCGCTTAAGCCGGAGTCTCCGTGTTTTACTTCTATTTCAGTGAGTGCCAGGTTGCCAGCTGCCCCTGGAAAGGGGAAATCTCCCTCCCAGACCTGAGTCGCCATCACCTCTACTCTGCTATTGCACCTGGTTGCTCTCCCTGCTTTGTTCTTGTTCCACAGCTGTCTACCCTCAACTTTCTAAGTCTGAGCATGCCTCTCCTGTGCCCACCTCCCTGGAGTAAAGGCTGGTCCTTAGTGGCCTTGGCATGCCTGCACGAGCCTGTTCCTCTATGCCAGCCTTGCACTTCTTCTCCAGTCACACCTGCCCTTTCCTGCCCCAGGACTTTTGCACTGACTCCTCCTTCTGCCCGGATGGCTCTTCTTCCCACCACAGGGCTCATGACCTCACTTGTCTTACCCCCCCACACACAGAGGCCTTTCCTGGCAACCTTATGGAAACACCTCTTCCCCTCCACACATCTCTCCTTTATGTGCTTTGTGATCGTGGTGTCGGTGGTGCTGCTCTGAGCTGCCCCCTGACAGTTACTGGTCCCCTTGTTTGTCTTCACTGCGACAGGATCCACAGCTCCGAGCACTCTTGTCCATGCTGTTTACCACGGGGCCCCAGAACAGCGCTGGCGCGTTGCCCTTGCTCAGGAGTGTTTATGTGATGGGCAGAGCGAACTTTCCCGGGAATAAACAGTCTGGTCCCTGGTCTGCCCCGGCCAGGTGCCCCCCGCCCCCCCCACCCCCCCTCCCCACAACATTAGCAGCAGCTAATTTTTCCTAAGGGGCAAGACCTTTGGAGACTGAACTCCTCGTGGGCCCTGGCACTCCATCCTCGAGTCAGTGACACCTTCCGTGACTTGCCCAGGAGCTCGGGCTGGCCCCGAAGAGGAGCAGGCAGGTGGGGGGGGGGGGGTGCTCGTGAACCTCGAAGCTACAATTTGCCGCCCTCTCGACCAGACACTGTGGCCGTGGAAGACACTGGACTAGCTCGGGCGCCTGGAGACTCCCGGCTCCCCGGGCGGCCGGCGCCGGCCCACCGCTCTTTGATCTCGGCAGCGCCAGCCGCCCCGCTGACCCCGCCGTGAGTTATGGGGGCCGCGGGACCCATAACGCAGCATTCCGGGACTCCCGGGGTCGGCGGCCGCGGCGCCCCGCGCGGTGATGGATGGGCCGGCGCGGGCGCGGGCTTTGTCCGCGCTGAGCTGAGCTGGGCTGGGGAGCAGCTGAGCCGACTTTGGACGGGGCGTGGCGAGAGGCGGACCGAGTGTGTGTGTGCGTGTGTGCGCGCGTGTGTGTGCCCGTGTGTGTGCACGCGCGCACGCGCGATGGGGGGGGTCTGTTTCTCTTGCCTCCCGCGGCGTGTGCGGCGGGAGGGGTGCACAGGTGCGGCCGTCAGACTCCGGCTCCCACCGGGTGGAGCTTTGAAGTTCCCCTGCACCCTCCCGCGAAGCGCAGCCTCGCCCAGGCCCCGCCCGCCACACCCCGCGCCCCAGCCCGAGCCACAAAGGCGCGCGCGGCCCGGTCCCGCCTCCCCTCGCCGGGCTTTGCTTCCGTCCCCCTGACAGCCTGGGCGGAATAATCCTTTTGGGGACCTGCCGGCCCTCGCCCGGCCCCGCGCGGCCGCAGCTGGGCTCTCGGCTCGGACTCATTGTTGGGGTCCGCCGGGGACCCCCTGCCGCGGCCCTTTGTTGCCCACTCCTGGCGGGGCCCGCCAGACGCGCCGGGCGGCGTGTGCCCGGCCGGTCCCGCGAGCTCCGGGCCGCGCCGAGGCGGCTCTGACGCACCGGGAGCAGCGGGCCCGCCTCGCCCGGTGCCCGCACGGCCGCCCGGCGGCGCCCGCCTTTGTCT
>PVHY01033295.1:0-11245 GCA_004024945.1 Uropsilus gracilis
GGTCTCAAAAAAAAAAAAAATGTGGGCTTTTGAGCACTCAAGGCCTAAGAGAGGGATTATGGGAACTGAGAGTACATAAGCTGGTTGATCAGAAGCCCCCAGCTGGAGGGAAGGGAGGGCTCGGGGCATCGAGTCTTCCACTTCTGCAAGCTGATGCTGTCCTTGGGTAGATAGTGTCAGAACTGAGCTGAATTCTCAGCCATCTGCTGATGTCTGCAAATTGCTGGTTGACTGGAAAAGATACCAGGCACACCCATGTCCCTTTTACCCAAATGTGAGTTTTCTGGGTCACAGAGCTGGTTGTTGCTTTGAGGTTTGAATGACCTGGTTATCTCTCACCAGTCTCCCTCTTGCCAGTCTTTCACTTCCCATCCTGTTGTGTGCAATGCAGCTGGGGGCCTAACCCCACCGTTCTCAGTCCTAACTGTACCTTAGATGCCACCTGGCTGCTTGAAGACAACACTGCCCCAGCCTCGTCCCCTGAGCCTTTGAGTCAATTGGGGCAGGTAGTGAGGACCCACGCCTTGACCCTGTCAGCAGGTGTGACCCTTCTGCGGAAAAACGAGACAGTTGATCAAAGAGCAAGAAATGGAGGGGGAAACGCGATCAAGATGTGCTCGGCAGTTAATGGAAGATGACATCATTCTCTGCATTCTGTGAATCACATATCTGATGACCTTTTGAGATCTGTCATTTTATTTTCGCGTTCTACATAAATATTCACTTTTGTACTAACTTTGCATTCTTTTTTAAAATTTTATTTTTTAATTGATTGCACACACACACATACACACACACACATATTTTTACATCGCTGTCTACCCCAAGGTTCTCCCACCACCTTTTCACCCATGAACCAATCATCTTAATTTCTTGTGTCTCTCCCTCCCCTAATTTTACCCCCTCCCCCTCCCTTGCTCTATGCTTCAGTTCTGCTGACAGTTTTAAAATTTCCTGGTCTCTTTGTTTTCCCTATACCCTGTATATAGGTGAGGTCATCTCATATTTATCTTTTTCTTTCTGACTTATTTCCACTAACATGACTCTTTCTAGGTTCATCCATGTTCCCACAAATGCATCAAATTTGTCTTTTTTGATTATAGAATAATATTCCATTGTGTGTATATACTACAACTAGCTGTTTTGGAGCATTTGGGTTGTTTCCATATCCTGGCTATTGTAAATAGTGCTGCAATGAACATCCAAGTACAAGTGTCCTTTTGAATGAGTGTTTTGGTATCCTTTTGGTAGATTCCCAGAACGGAATTGCTGGATTGAATGGTAGTTCCATTTTCAGTAGTGTGAGGGTCCTCCACACAGCTTTCCACAGTGGCTGGACCAGTTTGCTTTCCTACCAGCAATGCAAAAGTGTTCCTTTTTCTCCACATCCACACCAATACTTGTTGTTGCCCATTGTTTTGATACAGGTCATTCTTACCAGTGTGAGGTGGTATCTCATTGTGGTTTTGATTTGCATTTCTCTGATTCTGAGTGATAAGCATTTTTCATATGTCTGTTGGCCATTTGCATTTCCTCTAACTTTGCATTCTTTTTTTTTTTTAACTTATTTTTATTTTTAAGAGACTATCTCGCTATGTTGCCAAGGGTTGTCACGAACCCGTTGACTCATGTGATCCCCAGTCTCAGCCTCCCAGATAACTGGGATTACTGGTGTGTACCACCATGCCTGGCTTTACCTTTACGTTCTTAAAGAGGGATTCCCAACATCATACAAACTTTATTCCCTGCAAGACAAGTGTTGGAGGGTATCACCTATTAATGTAGCTGATGTTATGCATTGGTAGTAACGTGATAAGTAACATTGTGTAGTTAGGAAATAGGAGATACTTCCTCTTTGCTTTAGAATTGTAAATTTTAAGAAGGAACCAGCAGTATTATGGAGATTTGACTTGCTGATGTGATTGTTTCAGGCCTAGGTGAGAAAAACTTAGATGACTATGCCAAGGTGTGACTGCTAGCTTTCACTAGAATTCATAGTTTTCTTTCAGAAGGATAGAAGGGGAGGAGAAAGAAAAACAAGGCTTTTGTGATGTGAGATGATTGATAGGGCTCACTCCCGGATGAACTGGGGAGGGGTGGGAGTGGGGAAACAAGGAGGAAAGATAAAAAAACTTAGAAGAGAAAGAAAAATCAGTCATTTTTAGAGGAGGATGATGGGGGCCCAGCCATAACGACCGACCGAGGTAGGCCTGTGGCCTTTGACCCAGGCTGGTGAACTCATAACCTTAGTATGCATAAGCTGATGATATGTGCTGAAGGAGTTGAAAGAGTATGGAGATTTGAACTTTGTGTAGGAGTTTGTCTTATCTAGTTTGAGTC
Source organism: Uropsilus gracilis (assembly GCA_004024945.1). Classification (NCBI taxonomy): domain Eukaryota; kingdom Metazoa; phylum Chordata; class Mammalia; order Eulipotyphla; family Talpidae; genus Uropsilus; species Uropsilus gracilis. The sequence goes on from PVHY01033295.1 coordinate 2,341, forward strand.
AGATGTTTTTTGAGAGTTTGTTTGTGAGTGAGGCCTGAGAAGATAACCTGCTGTTGGTTCCTGTTTTACCTTGGAGTTTTTCTACTACCTGAAGTTGAAAGGATGCTTAAAGAAAAGAAGAACCCCTAGTATTGGACTACATGTTTGGAGGAAGCCAAAACAGACACTACAGGAGGAAAAGAAGGTTTTTTCAACATGTGCTGCTGAACTCAGACTAATTGGACGTATGGTGGGGTAACTGGGTTTTTCATGTTAATTTTGTAGCACATGTAATGGGGTAACTGGGTTTTTTACATGCTTATTCTGTAGGGCATATTTGGTAATCACTTTCTTACTTGCTTACTTAGCAATAAATAGTTTGATCTCTACAAGTTTGGTCTGGCTTTGGAATTACGTAGCCAGAGTTGGGGGCAGCAATGAACCCTAAAAGAGACAGGTTTAAAGTTTTTTTTTTCTCTGTAGTTTGGGAGAGGCCTTAGGGTCAGGCAGGCAGCAGATACTTGAATGATAAAGGTAAACTAGCGTGTGGAAACTTAGGGTTGATAAGGGCTTTTGTCCATTTTGTAGCTGATGAAGAGGTAAAAGTTTTTCTCTGGTTTAGGAAAAGCTGGCAAAAGGATTTTTAGTAAAATAGCCTCCCCTGATAACACTAGGAGCTAAAGGTTTCTGAGGTTTATTTATTTATTTAATTTTTTTCCTTTTGAGACTTGGTCTATGCTGGCCAAGGTAGTCTTGAACCCATGAACTCAAGCGATCCCAGGCCTCTTGCCTCCCAGCACTTAGACTACAGGTGTGCGCCACCACACTCACCTATAAACCATTTTTTAAAGCACAGTTATTGTAAGGAGAGGGTAAATGTTCCCCAGAGCATGGGCCTGCTGCGTTCAGCTCAGGGTCCTGGGTCCCTTGGTGTTCTCGAAGGAAGGTCGCTACACGGGCCTGCATGGGTGCTCGGTGGTTTCCCATGATTTACTACCCATTGTTGTTTGTCACCTCTGTGCAGCCATACTTTTGGGTGTCTCAACTTGAATGGCTTGTCAGTGAGGTGATGACAGCCAGATCTCTTGGCTGTAAAAGTCCGATTCCCCCACTCAGTAAGCAAGAAAGGGAAAGTGCTTCATCATGCAAATCTCTGCTCTTCAACACAAATGGCTTTACCATCAATCAACCAGCGGCTTCTGAATCAACTACTCCACTGAGAACTGTAAAATACAAGTCAATGATTCATTTGTCTTCACTGTATTACCGAATCACTTTCCCAAAGGCCCATATCTTGATATCCTCCTTTGGGGGGGGGGGTAGGATTTTATTTTATTTTTAAATTTCTTTTGCATATTTGTATGGCTATTGATTCCCTTGGGAGTGCACCCCCCACCCCACTCCCCTGACCATCCCCTCCGGTCACCCCAACTCCTCTGTTGTTGTTGTGTGTTGGTCCATGTTTCGTCCTTTAGTCTCTTCTTTTTCTGCATCTATGTCCTTTTCTTGGGTGAGGATCTATGTTCCTGGGACACAACTGACCGTGCTGCTTAAATTTCCAGTCTTATCTTTGCCTCGGGCAGCCAGTTCAAGCTCCATTGCATCTCTCTGAGCTTGCTCCTTCTTGCTGTTTGTCTCTTCCATTCTGTGTTCTTTTTTTTTTTTTGAGTCTAGGTCTTGCTATTTTTGCCCGTGGAACCACAGGCTCTCGTTGCCCGGGGTACCACAGACTCGAGCCATCCCCAGCCTCAGCTTCCCAGGTAGCTGGGATGACAGGTGTGCGCCACCACGCCCAGCTATTTTTTGGAACTAGGTCTCGCTATGGGCCCCAGGCGGGACTCGAACCGCGATCCCTAGCCCCGGCCGCTTCATAGGCTGAAGCTTACAGGCATGAGCCACCGTGCCCGGCCCCGTTCTGTGTTCTGTTGCATTTCCCTGCTTCATCTCTTGTGGTTCCAGTCTCCGACTTAGGGAACCTGATTCACAGCCATTGTCCCTATAGAAGCTCCTCCATGGGAACAGGTATTAGCAGCTGGTGGGTCCGGCTCATCACTATTCTCTTAATTTGCAGCTTTGCTGTGGGACCCCGACCCCATTTTGTGGTCTTTCACCCCCTGTGGAAAACACAAGCTGGGGAGGTCACGTTGCTCTATCTGAAGGCATACCTGGATCGGAGTTTTGGCTTCCAGCCCCCTGGTGATATTGTAGGTGTAATTCTGGGCTACGTCAGCACTAAAGCTGTTGTGACAGTTCAGCGTCTGGTGGTTCTCTGGGGCTTATGTAGCGCTCTGGAGACTTAACCAGCTCTAAAAGTAAAGGCCACTGCATGAGTAAGGGGCTGGCTTCCGGACAGGCAGGTGCCCATTACTTTATCTTAGCCCACCCGGCAGGTGCCCACGGTATAAGCTGTAACCACTTCCCTAAGGCTACTGTCAGGAACTAGATTGAGGAAAACAGGATAACCTGTGATCAGACCACCTGGGGCCCTCCTTGCAAAAACTGTCCACTGACCATGGTCAGAGACCCCGGAGGGGCATAAATTCCTGCGATAAACGAGGAGGGTATAAGAAGGGGGCAAAAAGGCAGGAGGGGGTCACTCTAAGAAGGGGGCAAAAATGGCAGGAGGGGGTCACTCTCTCTCATTCTCTCTCTGTCAGTCTCTCTCTCTCTCTCTCTGGGAGGCAGACTTAGCCGGCTAGTATTGTTAGACCTTGCAAAATAAGACTTGCTCATGCAACTCTCAGTCTCTGGTTGGTCCTTCAGGAATTGTGGACCCTAACACTTATTTTGGGTTCTGCCCAGGAAATGTGTAGGTCCATGACTTTTATTCATTCCTTGCATCTCTTCTGTGTCTGTAGCGGGATTATTAACATTTTTCTTAGTCCTGGAGTGGACTGATTGGAGTGGGGGTGAACCAGAGGGGGTTAGTCACTGCCCTGTGCCGCCTCCCCCAACCCTGACTGCTTGCTGCCAGCTGCCCCTACTGCTTGCTGCCAGCTGCCTGCCAGTCATCCAGGCCCACATGCGGGGAAACAGGGGGCCCTCTGCCCATCACTGCCATACAGAGGCCCGGCCTGGGGGGTAGGATTTTAGCATGAATTTTGGCAAGAATATTCAGTCCATAGCACCCAGGTTGGAAATTTAAGTTTTAATTTAATTTAAATTTAAGTTTTAATACCACCTTACACCAGTACGAATGGCTCACATAAAAAAAAATGGGCAACAAGTGCTGGTGGGGATGAGGAGATGAAGGAACACTCTTACACTGCTGGTGGGAATGTAAACTGGTTCAGCCACTATGGAAAACACTATAGAGGACCCTCAAACGAATGAAAATGGAACTACCATTTAACGTAGCATTCACTCCTCTAGGAATCTACCCAAAGGAGACCTCAATACTTATACAAAGGGCACCTGTACTCGGATGTTTATTGCAGCACTATTTATAATTGCAAGGGCATGAAACAACCCAAATGTCCCAAAATAGATGAAAAAGATGTGGTCTATATACACAATGGAATATTATTCATCAATTAAAAATGACAAATTTATAACATGGATGGACCTAGAAGAAATCATATTATCAGAAACAAGTCAGAAAGAAAGAGACAGAAACCAAATGGTTTCACTAATATATGGGACTTAGGAAAAACAAACAAAAGGCCAGGAAGAAAAGTCAAGACAGCTAATACTCAAACTAAAGTGTACAACTGGGGGCAGGGAGAGGGTGGGGATGGTCAGGGAGGGGCAGTGGTGGGTGAACCCTGGGGAATACAAGGATGTGAAATATATATATACAAATAAATTATTTAAATATAAAAAATTTAAATTTTAATGTTGTGAGCACACTAAGGTTTAAAGTAATATTTTTTTCAAACTGATAAATCATGTTTGTATGCTGCAAGCAATGCCACCCCTCAATATTTGCCTCTTTGCCAGAGATTACTTTGAGAAACCATTGACACCTTAAGTTCTGAAAACAGAGTGTAATTACCCTTTTGTAAGGGGAATTTACATTGGGGGGTGGGGGGAACCATACTAGGGAGAGAACTATTACCAAACATAACTCCCCTGGGAGATTCACAGTAAGTCAGGCAGGGTCACCTCTGTTTAGCAAGCATCTCCTCTACTCACCTTCTCCTATGGGCTTACCCCTTTGAAGTAGTCCAGGTTATTGTAAACGGTGCTGCAATGAGCATCGGAGTACATATGTCCCGTAGTGTTTTTGTATTCCTTGGGTAGGTTTCCCTAGGAGCGGAATTGCTGGATCTTAGAGTAGACACATTTTAATATTTTGAGGAGCCCATACCGTTTTCCATAGGGGCTGGCCCAGCCTGCACTTCCACCAACACTTGCAAGAGGGTTCCTTTTCCTCCACATCCTCGTCAACAGTTGTTGTTGGTCTTTTTGTGATGAACCCTTTCCCTAAATTTGATGTGCAGCTCCCTGGTGATGTGATGGTGAACATTTTGTCCTGTGCCTGTTTACTAGCTGTATGTCATCTTTGGATAAATATCTATTTAGTTCTTCTGCCCATTTTTTATCTGAGTTCTTTGTTGAGTTCTAAGAATTCTTTGTAGATCTTGGGTATTAGCCCCAAACGTTTCAGTTTGATATAGTCCCATCTAATTATTTTCACTTTTGTTTCTTTAGCTCAGGATGGTATAAAAGCCTCAATTAAGTTGCCGTCAAGTCTTATCTTTGTAGAATTCTTGAGTCTCACATCTTGTGAGTCACAAACTTATGTGCTGATATAATAATCTTTCCCCTGTTAATCTGTCACAAACTTATGTGCTGATATAATAATCTTTCCCCTGTTAATCTGTCAGTTATGGTTGAAGAGAGAAGGACTCAGCCAAAAACTATGAAGAGTAAAGGGAAAATTATTTTTCCTTCCACGATCTATGTTTACTCAAGTTTTCAAAGACATACAGTAAATTGAATGCTCCATAAAGAAAGTCTAACCTTCCCAACCTTATGTACTCCTGCTCTCTTTCACTCCGAGTAAAGTCAAGCCAAATGGACAAACAGGGTATAATACATTCAGTTTCCTAAACTTTAATAATCTGATTAGCTGTTGATTAGTCGTTCACCTGTTCTTCCACTTAGTCAGCTTGACCACAGATTGTTTTTTTCTTTACATCATTTAAAAAATATAGTTAAAAATTTTTTTTTGTTTTCCAAACAAAATGGATGTGGAGAGAAAGGAACACTCCTACACTGCTGGTGGGAAGGTAAACTGGTTCAGCCACTATGGAAAGCTGTGTGGAGGACCTTAAACTAATGAAAATGGAACTACCATTCGACCCAGCAATCGCTCTTCTGGGAATTTACCCAGAGGAGACCTCAATATTTATACAAAGGGACACTTGTTCTTGGATGTTTATTGCAGCACTGTTTATAATTGCAAGGGCATGGAAACAACCCAAATGTCCCAAATTCATGAGAGATGAATGGATGAAAAAGATGTGGTATATATACACAATGGAATATTACTCATCAATTAAAAATGACAAATTTGACAAATTTATAACATGGATGGACCTAGAAAAAATTACATTAGCCGGGCACAGTGGCACGTGCCTACAAGCAACAGCCTATGGAGTCGTGGCTGGGACTGGGGATCACGGTTCGAGTCCTGCCTAGGGCAACTTAGTGAGACCTAGTCCCAAAAAAATAGCTGGGCATGGTGTCACGTACCTGTAATCCCAGCTACCTGGGAAGCTGAGGCTGGGGATTGCTTGAGTCCATGGTACCCTGGGCAACGTGAGGCTGCGGTTCCACGGGCAAAAATAACAAGACCTAGTCTCCCAAAAAAAAGAAAAAGAAAAAGACAGAAACCAAATTTCACTAATACATGGGATATAGGAAAAGAAAGCAAAATGCCAAAAAGAAAAGTCCAAACAAGCTAACAACCAAACAAAAGTCCATAACTGGGGTAGGGGGAGATGAGAGGGAAAGGTTAGGGAGGGGAGAGGGTGGGTGAAACCCACGGGAAAACAAAGTTGTGAAAATATATATATATATATATATATATATATAAATAGATTATTTAAAAAAGAACTTTGTTTTCTCACTCTCAAATATGATGAACTTGCCAGTCATTTATATAACTATATCACTTGCGGGGTGTATTTTTACACCTCTGTACACAGGCTTCCCTTACTCCCCACCACTGACCATAACTTGTTATTGTGCAGCTCTCTGTATTCTCCAAGCATTGCAAATATACGGTGACCAAGAGGTTAAAAGGAAAAAAACAATTCCTGCCCTGGTAGAGCTTACTTTCTAGTGGAGGAGGCAGGAAATGTGCAAGACACATGAGTTATTTTTTTTCTTTTTTTTAATTTTTAAGAGACTAGGTCTTGCTATGTTGCCTGGGGTTTTCTCAAACCTACGAACTCAAGCTATCGGTTGCTTCAGCCTCCCAGGTAACTGGGATTACAGGCGTGCACCACCATGCCCAGATAATTTTTTTTCTAATGAGAAAACTAAATCAGGGAATTGTGTGTGTGTGTGTGTGTGTGTGTGTGTGTGTGTGCAAGTAAAAACATGCTTGCATGTGTGAGTAAAATTTCAGTTAGGGTGAGCGGGACAAGTCCCTCTGAAAAATTAACATTTGATTAATAATCTGGAGGAAGTAAACCAGTGAGTGATGGGGATACAAATGGAAGAAGTGCATTGCAGGCTGAGCAACTGGCACATGCAAAGGCCCTGGGGTGAGAGCACGCCTGGTGTGATTGAGAAAGAGCAAAAAGCCAGTGTAGCTGGAGGAGAGGGAGCAGTGGGAGATGAAGTCAGGGAGGAGAGGAGTTGCCTCATATACTGGAGGGATTTGTGATTTTACTCTGAAAAGAGAGCCAAGGGAGGGAATGGGGCAGAACATGTTGCTAAAATGGCTGACATGGGGTAAGGGTTAAAGGAGGAAGGAAACTGTAGGGAACTTGATGGCAATCAGCTACCAAGAAATGATGCTAGCTTGGAGCTATGTGTTGCCATCAAGGTGGTTTAAGTGGTCAGATTTGAGGTGTTTTGGAGCTGGCAGTGACAGGATTTCCTGACAGACAGAATGTGACATGACAGAGAGAGAAGTCAAGACCAGTACAAAACTTTGGCCTCAGCAACTGGAAGGAGGTGCTAGTCATCATGATGACCCAGGGTTGGTTTCAGGTTAGCATCATTAAACAAAAAAGCCACAACCCAAAATAACCAAAATTTCTAACGCTCGGAATTGGCAGCACGAAAGTTCTCTCCTGAACATGTATCGTGGCAGTCTGAATGCCCCCAGAAAATCGTGTCAAAGAGTTTAGAAAACAAATATACAGTAAAAATAAATATACACATATACACAAAATAGCAAACTTTAGGTAACTATTTTGGGTTGAAAATGAGGGTGAATTTAATGTTTAAAAAATCTGATAAAATACTCATTTGGAAAAATAAAAAACCTTAACATCAGTATCTCTTAGTTGTAACAGATTTTTTTTTTTTTGAGACTAGATCTCACTGTGTTGCCCAGGGAACTGCAGACTCATGTTGCCTGGGGTACCATGGACTCAAGTGATCCTCAGGCTCAGCCTCCCAGGTAGCTGGGATTACAGGCGTGCATCACCACATCCAGCTATTTTTTGAGACTATTTTTTGATTCCTAGTCTTAGCCTCCTTTCCTAGGCTGGGATTAAAGGTGTGCACCACTGTAGCTGGCCAGATTTTTTTTTTTTAAAGATGTGTCTGAACTATATGGTTCTAGACTCTTCTAGGTCATCCTGTAATGGTGAATTATTCTAAAAACTGTACATCACTGCTCATCCTAGCATTCTCTCTGATACTGTGCAAGCATTCCAATGTTATATTTCTTATTATACGATGTGTGATATTTCTACCTGTGGTGTAACCCACGTAGCTACTATTTACCAAGCAGTTCTTGGGATTTAGATAAGAGAGGCGAAGCTGGTTGCCTAAGCTCAACACAGCTAGTAGGTGGCAGAGTTGGCATTTGAAGGGATTTGCTGGATGCTGAAGCCCTGATTCCTCTGGGACAGAGTTTGGTGCCTAAATCCAAACCTGAACCTTCTATCATATCAGAAAGAAGAGCTGATACTAACTCCGGACGATCCATCCTGACGGTTCATAAGGTAGTGAACTCTTATTTTTTCCTATGGTAGCTGAGTTTTTGCTTCTCATGTTACACATATGAAAAAGCAAGCTTCCTTGCCTTTGAGGAAGTATAACCAGACATCTCACCCCTGCTCAAGGGGAAATTTTTAAGATAAAAGACCTTACACATTTGAGGAAGTAGGTTAATGAACCAACAAACCAACACTGAATCAAAGAATTGATCTTCAGGGCTGTTGAGAACTGAGGGAACAACACACAGGTGGCTGACAACCTTGTCTGTGAGGGTCGGTGGATGACCCCTGGTGGGATCCTCAGACAGCTGCTTGCACACGCAGGGGTCTGCAGGAAGGCTGTGTCTACTCTTCTGCGTTTCAACTTCCTCTCCCTGAAATGACAAACAGCCACACAAGTGGAAAGACCCAGGCTCAGCTCACACACAAGTTCCAGTCTCATCCTGAAAACATGAGTTACAGGAAGTGGATACCAGACACAGGTGGTACAGAGCCAGTTATAGGAGGAACCTTTAGGGCAAAACCCAGTTTGGGTTTAGGGAAGGACAAATAAACGAGACAAATGCTTCATTTTGCCAGTCTCTTCTTCTAGAAAAAAAAAAACTTAAAACCCATTTATTATTCTCCATAGTCATGATTTTAATGAAATTAAATGAACCCAGCTTACTCGGGGCTCCTACATGCTCATATCCCATAGGGAATAGGTCATTGAGATGAAGCCGTCTGGCTCTGAAGCCTGCAGACGTGCTCCCTGCCCTGACAAGCTTGGCATTGGTCTGGGCTCCGGGTGTCAGAAG
>PVHY01033296.1:0-11257 GCA_004024945.1 Uropsilus gracilis
GGGGAGGGGGGAGGGGAGGGGGAGAAGGATTGGGAGGGGAGGGGAGATGCTCCCTGTGAGCTAGCAAACCCCGCAGCCCTAAAATGTCTTTGGCTTTGAGTTGCAAACAGTCAGCTGAATCTGAGCCCCTCCAGTGGTAAACACATGAAAACAGAATAGGATGTCAGATCTTCCTGGATACAGACTTTGAGAATTTCCCTTTTTATTCTGATTGATGATATGTTCCTAGAGAAAGTGATGTAAATGAAGCCTTTGCCCTCTTAGGTAAAAATTATTTCAAATTTAGAATGAACCCTATAGGATTTATTCTTTCAGATGAAAAAGAATGGAAAATGTTTCAGTCCTTGTTTGGGGCCAGACACTACACTAGATATTTTGAAATGTATCACCACATAGAAACCTAAACCGTAAGTAGTTAGCATACACAGAGGGTCACTGAGGTTCAGAGCATCCCAGTTCTCGCTGAGAAGCATCAGGGTCTGAATTAAAATTCATAACTCCCACACGTTATGAAGCATGGCATGGAATCACCGCTGATGGACCTGTCTCATTGCTTTCAAGCCTTATGTACTGGAATTTCGTAAAGATGGGCTCCTTAGAGTTCCTATGTTGCAATACTGCAGCTCATTGTCTTCACAACTCAGCTCCTCAAACTGTTAATTGGGGTTTAGCATCATGAGTTCAGCCCACAAGGTCTGGCATCTGGGTATTCCCACTTGAATGATACCCTGTTATGTCTCATGTCCTTTCAAACTAAAAACGAGGACCTTGGGAAGATTGAAAGCAATTTGGGTCTAAATCATTGTTGTTTTTGTGGGCCAGGGAAACTTAGCAAATAAAAGAACATCTGGCTCCCTTTAAAATGGTACAAAAAATGTTAACCCTGGGCAAAACTCAAGCCTCCACAAAATGGAATGTTTTGGCTGCAAATCTCTGAAACAGTGACCATTTTGTCTGCAAGTTCTGCCATACATTATTAATACATCTTCAGAGGAAGAGTTTAGAAAATGCAAGTATCATAGATGTGACTTCTAGCACAAATATTCTGGGACTGTTTCAGGTAGAATTTCTTCATTGAATGTGTTTTGGCAAGCAAGAAGGGGAGGAAAAGGTGGAACTCAAAAGATCAGATCAAGTTTATTTTGGAATTGAGCATTTTTTCCCCCAGATTGGTTATGGTGAAATAATGCTCTGGATTTAAAATCTAGCACAAAAGTCTATTCTCTAGTCTTGACACATCCTTTTATTGTTGGCCTTGGCACCTCACAGGGTTGTTATGAAATTTAAATAAGATATTATATCTAAATCACTTGTTATTTTATCTGAATCATAATTAAAACTCAATAAATTAGAATTATAGAATGTGTCTCTACAAGTTCTTTTATACTGTTGGTTGGGCTGCTATGGGGAGAGTTTCTCAGAATTTATAGGGGATAACTTACCTGCTTATTATATGTGGTTTCTGCTTAGGATTAGATGTATCAGCAAGAGACAGAAAAAGAACACAGTATTTAAATAATAAAAATGTGTCTCTCCCCTGTCAACATCTAGAGGCAAACAGTCAGGGCAGTTATGGTACCCCATTACATTTGGAACTTGTACTCCTTCTAGTTTGTTAAATTGTCACGTGTGGTTTTCATTGTCTAAGTCTCCTCATTGGCCAATATGGCTGCAGGTGCTCCGACCATCATATCTCAGTTCTGATCAAAGAGATCAAAAACAAGAAGTGCAGATGAGGAAATTGCACCCAACTCTTCCACTTGCGTTTCCTTGACCAGAACTCAGTCCCATGAGCACACTTGTCTGCAAGGTAGATAGGAAGATACAAATCTTTGTTTCTGTCAGCTGGAAACCCACTTGAAAATCCAAGATTGAGCACAGGAGAAGAGTTATCTGATACCAAGAACTGATCTGTCACAATGTACACCGTGTGTACCTATAAAACAGGCCCCAGAATTATGTTATCTTTTTCAGATCAAGAAACAGAGGCTTGGTTTTCCCTTCAAGGGTCACACAGCTAGAAAGTGACCAGGATTTGATCTGACTTCCGCTCTCTCAGATGCTATAGTCTGTCCCCTTCACAAGTAACACAATCAAGACCCTCAAAGTAACCATCACAAACCAGGCTTCCCAAATCCCCACTGCTTTCTGCTGAAAGACAAGCAAATCAGATTGCAGTTGCTTAAGCCGGACATGAAAAAGAACATTCTAGGACTCAACACAAGTTGTGAAAATGGCTCTTGAAGAAAAGTACTATGTTACCTTACCGTTCCTGAGAGATATTTAGGGATAGGCAAGAAAAGACCCTCTGAGATATTTTGGCGTACTCCTCCCCCTGAAATTTATACCCCTGGTGAATCTATGATTAGAAAAGACCTTAAGGAGGAGATCAGGGATCATTGCCTTAGCTCCAAGACAAAGGAGTGTGACAGGAAAGTGAAGGAGCAAATGTTGGTGTGAACAGGGAGTGTTCCCTGAAATGTCAAGGGAAAAAGCAGAGCTGCAAGGAGCACGGAGCAAGCTGGTAGCAGGTCTCAAAGGGAACAGCTAGAGGCTACTTTTTAAAAAATCATTTTAAATTCCTTCTTTTTTTATTCAGCTCATTTGTAGGTGTCTGTTAGAGAACCTTCCTATAGGCGACGAGGCTAAATAGGAAACATGAAAAGTCTCACTCCAATTAATCAGGAAAAGACGGCTGTCGGAGGCTGCCCAGGAGACCGAGCTGCAGTGAGCGTTTCTGAGACAGAACATCTTCCCCCCCAAATAAAAGCAAGCGGAGATGGCAACAACCAGCAGCCCAACAACCAGCGACATGTTGCGTTGTGTCGAGGGCGGGTGATCCGCTGCTGTGTCCAGGGAGCAGAGTCACAGCCCCCCAACCCTATCGACACAGACAGATGCGTCCGGGTGGCTACAGTGAACCGCATGGGCCTGAAGCCAGTATCTTTGCAGATTTTTGTTTTAATGAGTGATTTAAAATGCCCTGACTGTCACTGTCTCCTCTTGGCCCAGAGGACCAAAACTCATTGAGGGATATTCCCGGGATGCTATGAGTCCTCCAAGGATGGCTGTGTGGCCCAAAATGACCACCAAACAGCTGGTGCTGCCTGCGGATCTGTCTCTGCCCATGTCCTGGCAGCTAAATGACATGGTCGCCGCTCTCCATTGGTTTCAGGGGTGGTTCAACTCAAAGCCCTGCTGAGAGATTAAAATGGTTCACAAAAGGTGATAAGGTGATGAGAGAACCTGGGGATAGAAAATGATGGAATATATATATATATATATGTGTATATATGTATATGTCCTGCCATATCTATACATGTATGTTATATGCACATATATGTTAATACATGTACATTGTGTGTGCAATCAATAAGAAAAAATTAACCAAAAAAACTATTATATGACACTTTTGGGAGTGAAGCAAGGAACCTCCTCTGATAGCATCTTAGTCTACCCTCCCCCCCGTGCCTTTTGATTGTATCTTTAATTCTAGTTGCATTCAGAACAAATATGAATGGGTTTGGATCTACTATTGCTAAGGACTTGCCATTGATTCCTAAAACCCCAGCCTCCCTTTCTTCCTTTCTTTCTATCCATCTTTCTCTTTGTGATTTGAAGAGCTTTCCATGGTGACATTCTCAGTTCCTTTCTCTTTTATGTATTTGCTATAGAAGTTTGCTTTTGCTTTCACTGTGGCACTTAAATAAACCATTTTACATTTGCAAAATAAATAAATAAATAGAAATAAAACCCCTGCTGACCAGCAAACATTGTTTACAGGGTCACCCAGCCTTGAAGGCCAATCTAGCACAGATGATCCTAGGAATAAGGATGACAAAGGCCTGAAGCTGTGGAGATTTGGCCTGATTAGACACTTAAACCAGAGCTGGGAGAGAGGAGAAGGAAAGGAGAAGTCAAGGGAAGAGCCCAACACACCAGAAATGGGAAGGAACTCGTGTTCTGATGGGAGAACATGAGGTTGCTAAAAGCTACTGTTTCTTCCTCGCTGGTACACCAAGGTCCAGCTTTTCCCTACTTAAGGACTTTTAGTCTTCTTCAAGCTCACGGTGCATTCCCCGTGGAGTATGCCTCTGGAGAGGAGACATCTTATTTTCTTTTCATCTTTGAAACAATAAAATAATAGCACAACCGTTAAGTCCTGATCCTTAATTTGGGAGAGAGCCAATAATACAGTCTTCTAACAAGCAGCTGAAAGCGGAGCTTTCACTTTTCAAAAAAACAGGAAAAATTGTGTGTTACAGGCAGTTGTACAGAATATTCCATATTTTCATTTGCTTTGTGGACACAGTAGCAGTCTTATCTCTGGTCCCCTTACAAAGCATGATCTCCTGGTTAAAAGACTCTGATTTATTTTTTAATAACCCTAACACAGAGATTTAATTTTTCTGAATTTATCCTAAATCTTCTTTCCTATGCACACATAATTGTTATCAGGCAATCATCATCTCCATACAATTTATGTGTTCTACTTTATAAAATCTAACATTATCTTGTAAACATTTTTCTATGTTGCTATATAGCCTCATAATGATAAATTTGAATGAATGCATAATATTATATTGAATTGTTGCAGCACAATTTTCCTAACTGTTCCTCAATGATTAGGTGTTTAAATGGCTTCTAATTTTGCAGTGTGGATAATACCACGTTGAATTTCTCTATCCATTTACCCTGCTTCTCCTGAACATTTCCTTCAGACAAATTCCCAGGAGTGGTTTTTCTGAACCAAAGAATAAGAACATTTTTTATGACTCCTGAAACTTGATGTTATGTTGGTTTCCAAAAGGGTTATACTTTTGCTAGTGCCAAACACCACAAGAGTGTACCAATGTCACCACATTTTCCCCTGTTTTAGAGATTCTTATTGAAAACATTTTTTCTGATTTAGAAGCTGTTGTAATATGAAGGGGGGGGGCAAAGGCAGCTTGTCAAGGGTAAAGTGGAGGATGAGGAGAATGTGTTGGCAGAAGGGGAGAGTCTGAGCCTAATGGGAAAGGGTCACACATCTCTACTTTGACACCACATTGGAGTCAGCCTCAAGGTATGTGTTAAGAGCCATGGATTTAAGAATCAGCATATTTCCATACATTGCAATTTTTAATAGTATATATATGTATATATATCCATACACACACACACACACACACACACACACACACACACACACATATATATATAGCATCTTTGTTTTCCCTCTCCTCCTGACTACTCCCTCCTATTTTCCCTCCCCCCAGCCGTGTACTTTAGTTTGGTTGTTAGCTTATTTGGACTTATCTTCCTGGCCTTTTGCTTGTTGTTCCTATATCCCATATATTAGTGAAACCATTTGGTTTCTGTCTTTTTCCTTCTGACTTGTTTCTGCTAATATGATTTCTTCTAGGTACATCCATGTTGTCTCAACATCATCAAACTTGTCATTTTTAATTGATGAGTAATATTCCACATGTAAATCCATTTCTGGACACATATACAGCTGGCAAAAAAAAGAAGGAAAACATAAACAGCTGGGACTACCTCACACTAAAAAGCTTCTGTACAGCAAAAGAGACAACAGACAAAACAAAAAGAAGCCCAACCGAGTGGGAAAAAATATTTGCCCTCCATACAAGTGATAAGGGTCTGATAACAAAGATCCATAAAGAACTCACACAACATAACAAAAACAAAGATAAAACTCAGTTAAAAAATGGGAAGAAGAACTAAAAAGATACTTCTCCAAAGAAGGACTACAAATGGCCAACAGGCACATGACATCGTCACTAGCAATCAGGGAAATGCAAATCAAAACCACAATGAGATTCCACCTTACACCAGGAAGAATGGCCCACATCAAAAAAATAGGCAAAAACAAGTGCTGGCGTGGATGCGGAGAGAAAGGAACACTCTTACGCTGCTGGTGGGAATGTAAACTGGTCCAACCACTATGGAAAGTTGTGTGGCGGGCCCTCAAACTAATGAAAATGGAACAACCATTTGACCCAGCAATTACTCTTCTGGGAATCTACCCAAAGGAGACGTCAATACTTATACAAAGGGGAACCTGTACTCGGGTGTTTATTGCAGCACTATTTATAATTGCAAGGACATGGAAGCAACCCACATGTCCCAAGACAGATGACTGGATGAAAAAAGATGTGGTACATATCACCAGTGACAATGAAAATGGGAAGCTGGGGGGTGGTCAGGCCTAGCAGGGGTCTGTGGTCATTTGCTGAGGCCCCTGTGAAGAGTCTGTGTCCATGGTCTATCCTCGCAGCATGTTTTTCTCTCCAGACATCACCTTGAGCTCGATAGCATCCAATCAAAACACACTACATGCTCCATCCATCACCTTCAATTTTCTAGTAATCGCATTTTAGAAAAGTGAAAAAAGCTGGTGAAATTAATATTCTTTTTCTGTCACTATTTCACTTTTTATTTGTAAATATCTACACGAGACTGTAAGGGCCTTTTAAAATGTTTTATTTTCTTATTTTCATGCAACATTAGTCATAGTTGTATAGTTATTGTTCCCCTTAGGTATAGCCCACCCCTAGAGCACCACCCCGGGCCCCCATCCCCGCTTCCCCACTCAGGTCACTCCAACTCCTCTCCTACTGCAAGTCATGCAGCAATGCTTTTCTCATCCTATTTTCTTTTCTCGGACAATGTTCTGTTTCGCGGATGAGGACCTGTGCTCCTAGGACACAGCAGACCAGGCTGCTCAGATCTCTAGGAGTAACTGTGAGGGGGGAAGCCAGGCTGAGCATATCAGGAACCACATGTAGGGCAGGCGCGTGGTGTGGTTTTCCAAGCTCCTTCATTTTGGCGCTTCCTGTGGTGGAGGAGACGGTCTCCTTTCCTCCAGGCCAAAATTTATGAAATGATTTTCATAATGTATTTTCTTCAACCCATCAGATCCAAAATACCATCCTTACCTATTAGATTGGGATAGACTTTTTTCACACAAAACCTCTGAACTCCAATGCGTGTCTTATCTGGCCAGCGCATCTCCAGTCCCACTGGTCACATCAAGTGCTCACAGTCACAAGGACCACACCCCTGTGCTGATGATGTAGCTCTAAGTGCTCATCCTACCAGCACTGCAGAAATGCACCTTTCAGCACCCTGAGCTTCTGGGAAAGCAGAAGCACGTACTGGATCAGAAAAGAGCATTACATGAAAAATACAAACTATCCTGGGGCAGGATTTGCCCTGCTGGGGTTGTAGGGGTGATGCTGGGAAGTCAGGCCGTGGCTGTGATGAATCAGAATATAAACCCCCCACCCCCGACTGAAATGGAATCTTTGGGGTGGGTCTGGAAAACTATTTCAGGATTTTTTTTTCTTTTTTTAGTTCCAGGTTTCAGTAGAATAATAAATGGTGCCTATTATTATTAGGAGGAAATTGAGTCTGAGAGAAACGAGTGACTCATTCGTGTTGTCATAGTTGGAGTCAGCCAGTCCTGAAACCACAGCCTAACCACCAGACTCCTTTCCATACCCCAGTATTATTACCAGTGGCCCACTCCAGTACAACTCTTGCCAACAAAATGCCCGTCCGTGACAGGTATCAATGTGCTTTAGACAGGGGCCAAATAGCTTCCTGGGGACATGAAGTATGGTCACCCTGTTCATCCAAATGAAGGAGGAGGGTTACCTTTCCTTCTCTAACCTGGCATCCTCTCCAGTTGAAACAGGGGTCTTGTCTAAACAATTAGGAGCTAATCATGTGAGGAATGGTAGACCACAGATGACACGCGTGACCTCCCTTTAACAAAATAGGGAGCCCTGATCTTTTCCCATCACTGTGAAGTGTGAGACTTTCTGCTGAGGAAGGCCGGAGATAAATGCCTTAGTCAAGTTTCCGCCACGGAGCAAAGCCAACCAAATTGCCTGCTTCGGCCAAGGCCATGTGACAAAACACTCTTCCAATCCAAGTGTGATAATGAAACAAGAACAGCAAGAACAGCAGGTTGGTAAACATCCTGATGACAATGGGGAAGAACAGCTGGGCTGTATGTAGCAAGTCAGTTCAGGCAAATGTGCTGGTGCTTTCGATCCAAGTGCAAGAAGAACGGAGGCAGGGAAGCTGGCAGATGCAGCACAGCTGGACTCAGGGAGGCATGTGACGGCGTGACTTGCAAATCACGCTTGAAAAATTCATTCTACTGATCTTGGATGTGAACCCGGTCACATGAGCCTCCAATCAGCTCACACGCCGCAGCCAAGAGGGAGACAGAAATGCAACTGGACTAATAGGAAACATTAGCCCCACTTCGGGTTGGACATGACTGTCTTTCAAGGGAAGAACTGCACAGGAAATGCTCTATATTTGGAAATGACTCTAAATTTAGAACTATTTGAATGATGGACTGGCTTGAGCTGAGAGGGAATTTGAATGAGCGATGCTTAAATGTATTCATGAAGCATGCATATGCTTGTCGGGGGCTCTGTCACAATGTCTTCAATACAACATGGCTCCAATCCTTTCTATTGGGCTGGTGCTTGGAGTTTGCAAGGAAAATCACATGACCTTTCATTTCGCAAATGAGTAACTGAGGCTCAGAGAAATTGAGTTAATATTGGATACATGCATGTGTGTGTGTGTGTGTGTGTGTGTGCGCGCGCGCGCACGCACGAACAGGCCCAGCCAACACTGTACTATATATACCCCATGAATAGACATACTCTAGTACCTGTATTGATACATCTTATTGAACTAGACCCGGGGGTTCAAAAGCCCTAAGGGGTTCTCAGTTCTTGTCTTGGTGAAGAAAGAATTCAATGTTGAGACCTGAGTGAGGCAGAAAAGCAAGAGATTCATTGTCAGGTAAGAAGGACTGAAAGGGTTTCTGAGCATAAAGGGATCCCAAGTGGGTAATCACTGATGGGCTCCAAAGCAGGTATTTATATGGATACAGTGGGCAAGAGGTGGGGGAGCTGCCATTGGGTGTCTGTGCTTTTTCTCTTGCTGATTGGTTGAGATCCCCGGGCTCTCCTAGGTAACTGAGACCTGCTGAGTCTACAATTACCTGGTCAACTTTGTAGAAAGATTTGATCCTGCGTTACGTTACTGTGCTGGTCTGAATTTTCCTTTTTCACTGGTTTGTGTGCATGTGACTCCAACCTCTGTTCCTTATTCAGTCTGCTAAATGGGTTCAGAGTCCCTAGAGTTGAGGGGACCCTCCTAGTTGATTCCAATTGGTTGTTCATTTTTCAGCTTGATAAATGAGCTTAGGACACCTGGGCTTGAAGCCCCCCCCCCCAATTCTTGTTAACTTCCTGAACCTACTTCCCAACTTCCACTTTCACTGTATTATAGAACTATACACACATGTATATGTATACACATACACATATACGTACATACGCACATACATGTATATGTGCACACATACACATACATACACATGTATGCATACACATACATATATACAATGTATGGTATACACATACATATATGTATATACATATATACATGCATATATGTATATACACATACATATGTACACATGTATATATGTATGCACTTATACAGATATATACATGTATGCATATATAAACACATATATACGTATACTTCAGTTTATGCAGATACATATTTAACTTAATCATTCATTGAGCAAGTACTAATGAGTAATTACAAGGTACCACGTAGGTACTTCATCTACAAAGAAAGATATGCAAATATGGCCCAATTCTCATGGAATTAAAACCTCATTGGGAAGAAGACATTCAATAAATGTTAATAACGCAGGTACAGAATGCGAGCCTAGAGCCAGTGCTACAAATGAAAGTACAGGGGATCACAGAATGTTCAAGAAGGGTATGGCCATACCATGGGTATCTGAACATTCCCCTGAATCAAGAAGTGAATGGGAGCAGATACAAGCTCCATTCTGGACTCTGCTGAGAGGCTAGAAATAAATTCACCAGTGCTGAGGGTTCGACGAGACCAGGCAAGAGGTTCCAGTTTCATGAAGTTAAATCCTATTTCTCAGCTCAAAAGAAAAGCTAAAATCTTCATGAAGTCCCATCAGCTTACTCTACATGACGAATATAACTGGCTATGGAAAATGTACTCTATGTTCAAGGTTACAGAAAGATAACAGCAAGGTGACGTCACTCAGTGTTGACTTTCAGAACTAAGGAAACTGCTTTCATTTCTCTACTTCCCTTCTCTCCTCTGACTAGTGTTATTCTAGTCCTCTTGACCTAACTGTCCAATTTTTTCATGTTACTGGTCAACCACCTTTGGAGTTCCAAAAATTTACATGACACAGCAAAACTTTTACTATATGACAAAGCAAGATTCATCTGTGTGTACACACAAGTACAAAGGACTATTGGTACAGGCGAAAATGGAATCCTTTTTGTGTTCACATCTCAAGGTTATACATGATTTTATAAACTCAGTTTGCCTGTGCATATATAGGAGTTAACCTGGAAGGTTTTGTTTGTTTTTCTTTTTAAGCAAAAAATAAACTCCGCGTCGCATGGCAGCTATTTTCTCAGCAACAGCACACGCAGTCTTGCTGTAGTCATCCCTAAATACAAGAAGGACTCTGGTTGCTCAGATTCAGCAACTTGCAGGCAGCATCACATCAGCAATTTGGCAAAGGTAGGAAAAAAAAAAAGCCAGTGGAACCCAAGTGAAGTTTCAACACAGCGGTCGCCTTGGAACCCACTTGGAGGTGAACTTCATTTCTCAAGCAGTTCCTTGCTTAAGGAGACTTGTCCTCCAATTCCGACTGGAATCAAACAGCCCTAAGATGCCCTGGAGGGCCAAGGGCAGCTTGCGAGTGCAAGTGGGGTCAAATCACATCATGGGAACAAGATGGACTTTTACATAGTTTGAGTGTTGACTGTTTCCCACTTGCCAACAGTGGGACGTTTGTTCTCCTTGTTAAATAATTAAACAGGCAGTTTGTATTTATTTAACATACAGACTCTAGCCAATTCCTGCTGACAGCTACCAAAATAACCCACATTGCCGAGCTCTGACTGGCTCAGAAGACTGCTCTCTGAAGGCGGGGCCCAGGCTGCGAGTGAAACTCTCTTCCAAGTCTCCGAACACCTTTTTTAATCACTTCAAACAATAAATCAGTTCACAGTGTGTGATCCAGAAACAACAGCCCGGTTTTATTGCATGGGGGTCTGTTCTCTGAGGTGCTTCCCAGTACCAGCACAGTTGTCAGGGAATTAGGCTTGACTGGGAGGGGGGCAGATGGAGGGAGGGAGAGGGTGAAGGG
>PVHY01033297.1:0-11252 GCA_004024945.1 Uropsilus gracilis
GAGGAGGAAGGAGCTGGTCCTGTGGGGCACTCAGCCCCGCCCCAGTGGAGAGGAGAGAAGGCACAAGCTTCTGGCCCACGGGAGGTGGGGGTGGGGGAGTGGGGGATGGGGAGCAGCCCACCCCGACTTGGAAACAGCTGTCCCTGCCGCCAGGGGCTCGCTGGACACCTGGCCTTGGAGTTGGCCTGTTCATGCTGTGACTCGGGGTCCCTGTGACTGGCTGGGAGCTGGGGCGGGCGCCAGAAGAGGAGGCGCCGTTCGCTGGGACACATGCGTGACAGGAAGCTCGTGTGGCTTTTGGACCCAGGACTTGGAGACCGGACTGGGCTGAGGTGTCCGGGGGCCTGGGCGACCCGGGCTCCTCATCCTGTCATCCGTAAACCCTGTTTCTGCTGACCTGGCCCCGCACCGCCGACACGGGGGGGGGGGGACCACCCTGGCAGGGGTGGGGTTCGGGCCCTGCTCTTCCCTTGGGAGGCAGGTGAGTTGGCCTGTTTGCGCCCGCTAAGGCGCCATCGGGCCGTTCTCCCTCCGCCTGTGGCCGTCCGTGTCCTGTGTGTACTTGTCCCTTTCTTGCTTCTGTCCCCCCCTGCCCCGACGCCCCGACACACAGCAGCACTGGGTCCTGTGGCCCGTGCACGCTTCCTGGGGGGGCTGGGCGGTGACGCTTCAACTTGCTTCTTTCACCCGCACGTTTTGAAGCCACGTCCACGCCAGGTGCCCCTGGAGGGAGCTGTGTCCAGCGAAGAAGCTTGGTCTTTGAGCCAGACACTCCGCCGTGGCGTGCGGGAAGCCCCACACACGATGAACTGAATTAAACCAGAATAAACCTTCAGAGTGTAGATGCCTCCGTGGTACCGGTGGGGGCGGTCAGCTGGGAAGGGGGTCGGCGGGGTGTGGGGCACAGAGGCCATCTGCTGGTCACCAGGACGCAGCCCACGTGCCTGCCATAGGCTCCTCAGCGTCACCCCACGATGTCGGGCACGGCGTGGTCGCCTTTGCTGCTCCCAACAGACCTCAGGCCGTCTTGGGCCGTTCGGGCCCCGAAGCCCGCACCTCAGGTGACCGGCAGAAACGCACTGGGGAGTCCGGGCTTGGGGGCCGTGGGCCTCGGCTTCAGGCAGGAGTCTCGTCCGGGCTCATGGGCAGCGTCTGTGCGCCTGGCCTTGGGGGACGCAGGTGAGGGGCGGAGGTGTCCGTTTTTTAAAGGTCTAGCCTGGTGCCTGGCCCTACAGCCTTATGACCTCAGCACCCCCTCCAGCTCCAGCCTCTTTGCGGGGTTAGGATTTCAACATGTGAAGTTGGGGGGTCGCAAACATCCAGACTGCTGCAGACAGCGCCACTAGGAAGGCTCTCGCCAGGCCCCCTGTGGGCGTGAGCTGCCCTTGGCTGCGCCTGAGTCCTGGGCAAACGTCCTCAAAACACCCTGGGGATGCCACCAGCGGCTGGCGGTGACGTTTCCAGCGTTTGCAGGACGGATCCCAGCTCCTCTGCCCCCGCCAGCCTCTCCCCACTTAATTGCACTTTTATTTTTTTAATAGTATTTTGGTTCATTGGTCTTGATCCCAGCCCACGATGCTCTTTCTTGCTTTTATAGTCCGTGTCTGTTGACATGAAGAGTGACCCGCGTAGCCATGAAAACTGCCCGTCGTTTTTCTTTCTTGCACCTTAGACAACTTCTCTGGTTTGTTACCTGTTATTTTTCTTCTCTCTAATACATCTAATCAAAGATTCTTGAAGTGGGAGTCTCTGGGTGATACAGTCTCTACATTTTTATTGGTTTAAAGAAGATATTTTTCCAGGAGAGGGGAGGGGAAAATATGATTTTTTTCCCCAGATAAATGTCTTTATTTGGGTCTTGAGTTTGAATAATAGCTTCATTGGATCTAGAATTCTGGGTTGGTGGCTATTTTCTTCTAAGCATCTTGAATTATTATTATTATTATTTAGAGACTAGGTCTCGCTATGTTGCTGGGGTAGTCTCAAACCCGGGGACTCAAGTGATCCCTAGCCTCAGCCTCCCAAGGCTGGGATTACACGTGCGCATCACCTTGCCCAGCTTTTAAATTTTTGTTGGTTCAAAAAAGATATTTTTCTAGGAGAGGAGAAAGGAAAATAAGATATATATATATATTTCCAGATAAATGTCTTTTAGTCTCGAGTTTGAATAGCTTCAATGGACCTAGAATTCTGGGTTGCTGTTTATTTTTTCTAAACATCTTGAAATTATTATTTTCTTTTCTAATCCCGTGCTGCTGTTGAGAAACCAGCTGTCAGGCTAATACCACTCCATTGCAGGAAGCTGTCTTCCTTTCTTCTCATCTTTCACCCCCCTCCTGTTCCCACTCCTTTCACCCTTTTCCCTTGGCTGTTTTAAATAATATTCTCTAGGTTATGTCTGGGTTTCGACTCCTTTTTATTTATTCAGTTTAGGATAATCTGGGCTTCCCGAGTCTGAGAACGGTCTCTCCGCAAACCTAGAAAACCATCAGCCATTCCATGTTTGACCATGTCTTCCCCTGTATCTCTTGTTCACACGTGGAAGGTGTTTGTAAGACCTCATTATCTCCCTCTAATATTTCTTCCACTTTTTTCATCTCCTTTCCCTTCTCTAATATCTTATGCTGAATATTCAAGCTAGCTAATTTTCTCTTCAGATGTGTCTTATTAGCTAATCTACGTATTTTGCATCTCTAATTTAGTAATTGCCTTCCCAGCCTTAGGAAGACTTTCAGTTCTTGATTGTTGGGAAGATTTCCATTTGCTTGATTGTTTTCCCTAGTTTGCTCACGTGTTCTGCTTCAAGCGTCTGTCTCATTCTTTTAGATAGATGACATGTGGATAACTGGATATTTTCTGCCTGATAATCCCAATGCCAGACCTACTTTCTGATTCTGCCTTTTGCTATTTCTGCTTTCACTCAGCTTGTACTTTTATTTCCTTATATAGTTTGTGATTTTTGACTCACTTTTTAGAACTGAATTTGTGGATTTTGGTGACGTCTGGACTTAATTTTTGCTAGTTTCCTGGGAGTTCTTAGCAAAGATAGAACCCTTTTAAGCTAAGCAGCCCCGTTAAGATTTTCCATACCATGTGTCATGGGAATTAGGACCACAAATTCTCCTGAGTTCTGAATTGTGGTCATGAATCCTCAGGGCCAAATACTCTCCCCACCATTGAGCAGCAGAGTTGAATCAAGCAAGTCTTTTGATCTTGCTGGCATGTGTGAGCGTATGTGTGTGTGCGTGTGCACACACTCGCTGTGTTGTAATGAGCACAGGAAGCGGAAGGAGAACATGGTGTTTGCTAGTCCCTATCTTAACTGTGGGGTTCGCCATCTTGGACCAAGCAAGTTGGTGTACGTGCTTGTGTTACATCCTAACTCACTGCCTGGTGAGTCAGATGAACTCAGGTGAATATACGGCTCACAGGTGTGCAGCGGTTTAAACTTTCTTTTTCTTTGCTTCAAGGATTTTGATTCTTTCTTCTCTGCGAAAGAAGAGAATATTATTTATTCGTTCCTGGGTTTGGCTCCTCCTCCAGGTTCAAAGGTAAGCTTGAACTCCATGGGCTGATCCAGCTCGTAAGTGAAGGTGGAAATGAGAATCCCTTACTGTTAAGACATGATCTTGGGGGGCAGGGGGAAGAAATTCCTGGGATTACAATGATGTGAAATTTATATATAAATAAAGAGAAAAAAGACATGGTCTTTAAGTTAACGTGACTTTTAATGTATTGACTATTCTGATCAAGTCTCATGCATTGAGGGAATGCAGGTTTTTTTGCTAAAACCTGTTGCTGTCATGCTTTTTCATAGTTTTGCTGTGATAACAGTACAGTAAGCTTTATAGAAGCTAAGTTACATATCTTCAGATTACAATCAGTAATCCGGAATACATTGATTACATATGTAAAGATGCAAGTTTCCAGGTTGTGCTTTTCAGATTATTTTGTTATGGAGTTGACTTCCCTGTGCCTTGTCTTGGCTTATTTTGTGGTGAAATCTGTCCCTATATAAACTCTATTTAAAGTATTTATATATTGTCTGCTCAAGAGGGAGAAAGAAGGATCCAGCTTCAAGAACAATATGACTTTCTCCTGGTATTTTTCCTCTGGTGCCATTTCCTCTTTGAGCCCATATGTGATGACATCAATTATAAATAGGGACTTGTGCTAATAAATCCAATTATGGCTGTGAGTTTGAATGTCTGGGGTGGACTCTGCAAGGTCCACCTCTCCCGAGAACGTCACCATAACCTCATAGATGCAGGTGACATTTGTTTGCTCCAATTACTTCTTAGTTCATATTCTGTTTGTACGTAACTTCATGTCAGAGGAGATTCCTACTGACAGAGTCTAAATGGAGCCTCACTGGAAAGACGCAGCTCAGCGTCCCCCTTGAAGAGATGGGTTTGTCAGAGGCCTGTGGATGCCTGGACATGGCAGCCTGTTTGGACAGCCCCAACTGAGGTCTCACATGCAGAGGCCGACACGCGGAGTGTGGCACGGAATCCTTCTCCAAACGATGACACATCGGTCTCAGACAGCCGGCTAGTGGGTCCACAGGAGGGAAAAGCTTTCCTTTTAATGAACTCCATCTCTGATTCTGGTAAACTTACCTGTCACAGAGCTCATCCACTTTATTAGCTATTAGAAAGCTGCTATTTGGGTCATATCAGCTTAGCTGTTAGGTGTCAGGGTGGGTGTCTTGGTGGAAGGGACACCTTGCTGGACTCTGGTCACTTGTATCCTTAAGGTGGGAGAGGGAGGATAGCAGGAGGAGTGTTTCGTATGAAGGGCAGAGCAAGTGCAAAGGTCCTGAGGCAGGAAGAGCATGGTGCGTTCTAAGAAGTGCCAGGAGGGGTGTGTTGCTGGAGTGGGGGTGGGGGTGGGGTGAGTAGCAGGTGGGAGGCTTGTGGGCCATTTCACTTGGACCTGATGTCCCGAATTAGCAGGGGAGAGGCCCAAGCAGTTATTTCCAAAAAGTCCTGTGGTTGATTCGGTTGTGACCTTGTGTCCAGCCACCATGGACGCTGTGGGCTCACTGCATGAGTCCTCTCCAGAGCGGCTACGTCATCGGCTTGAGTTGGGGACTCAGGCGTCACTGAGGAACGGCAAGGCCACCACGTCACTCTTTGGCCTCGTGTTCTGCCCCCAGTGCGATAGGATTTTATCAACCCTCTATCAAGCTGTCAATCAAAACGCTTTCTCTCCTTATCCTGTCCATCCCGTTGCTTGATATTTTCAACGCCTCATTTTTCGATTGCGCTGCAACTTGCTTTTTTTTTTTTTTTTTTTTTCAAAAAAGGCCTTGTTTTGCCAACCGGCCACGCAGTACCCAAGTAGATCTGGCATCACCTCTGCTGTGCTCTCTTTGTATTGGGAACAACCTGGTCTCCATCTTCAGATTTGCCCTGGCCTGCACTTAGGTGCTATCCAGTCTCCGGAAATCCTTTCTAACTACGTGGGAGAAGGGGGTGCCCAGCCTGGAGATACCTCAGAGGCTGTCTGGTCCAGATCCTCCTGTCCCTGAGGAGGAAGGTAGCGTGGGAGGAGTTCGTGGGGCTCGTGCCAAGTCCGGCCTGATGGGCAGCTGAGCACGAGCTTCTGGGCAGGGCCCCTGCGAGGGCTTACAGGTGTTCATGTGCGCACACGGGGGCCTCCCAGCAGCCTTCGGGGTACCAGACATGAGATGATTTACGACTTGTCACAGTGTCATTTCATTGTAAACAACATCGTGGAAAAGCGTCAGCAAGGAAATGAATCCCGCTCAAGCTAAAAATAGACAATCCAACATCAAGCAGAAAATAGGTGCTTGGATGATGGGATTAAGCATCAGCGCACTTCGAAAAATTTTCTTGTCTTTTTTTTAAGTTGAAAGAGGCAAATTTATTTAAAGGAACAGATCAGAAATAAAGGAGATGGAAAAGCAAGACTCCCCGGAAAGTCTCCAGGGAGGAGGAAATGTTACCCAGTTTTTCTTGTGCGAGCTGAATTCCAGGCCAGTTTTCCCAAGCTGCATCTTGGCACAGTCAGCCCTAGAACGCTTTTCTTAGTGTGCTGTAAAATCTCATCATTATTGTTTATTGGGATAACATGGGTTTACAGTTTTTTTTGCAATTTAGAGGTCTACGATCTCCCCTTTTAGGTGCTACCACCCCACACCCTCCACCAGAGTTGCTGAATTCTTCCACCCAGTCCGCTGCGTTCCTTACCCACTTGGTTCTTACTCTTTTCAGCCTCAGTTCTAAGTCAGCTTTCAAAGCTTGTTTTTTTTTAGTTTGGCTTTATCTGAATCTCTGATTTCTCTATAGGGCACTATTTGATATTTGTCTTTCTGACTTATTTTGCTTTGCATAATTCCCTCCAGCTCCATCCATGTTGTTGCAAATAACAGGAGTCTACCTTTTTGATGGCTGTGTAGTACTCTACCACACGTATACACCACATCCACTCATCTGTCACTGGGCGCTTAGGTGGCTTCCATGGCTTGGCCTTGTAAACAGCACTGCGGTGAGCCTGGATTGTGAGCTGTCTTTAGGTTCCCCATCTTATTATTTGTTTCCTTGCCTTCTACTTCTCTGTCCTGTGCTTTTTTGGATTTCTTTTGGGTTAAGTGGATGCATTTACTTGGATCTACTAACGTTGGAGCTCTCTGCGTTATTCTTGTAGTGGTCGTTGTAGTGATTGCAGTATATATTCCTAATGTTTCACGGTTTAATTAGGGTTACTGCTCTAGCACTTGATAAAATGTCTTCTTGGTCACAGATGACATAAACATGATGTCACCTGTGTCCACGATGTGCCCCCTCCTTTATGCCACATCGGCATATATATTACATTTTTAGCTACCCTCAATTCCACCGTATAGCATATTTGCCCTGAAGAGTCCAACGTGTCTTAAACAAAAGTTAGACAAAAGATTATCCTTTACATTTACCCAGGCACTTTCTATTCCTGGTGATTTTTATTTATTTTAAAGAATCAAGTGTCAGCCAGGCACGGTGGCTCTTGCCTGTAAGCTTCAGCCTATGAAGCGGCAGGGGCTAGGGATTGCAATTCGAGTCCTGCCTGGGGCCCGTAGCGAGACCTAGTCCCAAAAAATAGCTGGGCGTGGTGGCGCGCGCCTGTCATCTCAGCTACCTGGGAAGCTGAGGCTGGGGATGGCTTGAGTCCGTGGTACCCCGAGCAACTAGAGCCTGTGGTTCCACAGGTAAAAATAGCGAGACCTGGTCTCAAAAAAAAAAAAAAAAAAAGAATCAAGTGTGAGTTCCCAGAGAGCTTCATTTAGGTATTGCTGGCAGAGCCCAACTGGAGATGAATTGTCTCAGGCTTGTTGGCTGAGGCTTCAAAAGTGCCTTTTTATAAGAATAAGTGGACCGTTGTCGCCCAGTATTGCTGCAGCACCTGTGCTACCCGAGGACGTTTGCCATACTGATGGGAACTGTGCTTGCAGTGTGAATAGGGTCCCTGTACCTGCAGTTACCGCCCACCACACACATCGTTAGGGTATCTTCCCCGGCGATGAGCAAGAAGACCCAATTATTTGAAAAGCCTGGAAACCGTGGCACAAGACAAGAGCGCATCAAGTGGGAGGCGGGCGCTCGCTCCGTCCCTGGCTATGTGACACTTTCCGCTCCTGTTTTCTTGTCTCTACAACGTGATAGGCTGTGACTATCCCGTCTAGGTTTACAGTGTCATGAAGATTAACTGAGGGTGGGACAAGTATGACTTAACTAGTAAGAGATGCTGAAATACAGCCTGTTACCCTCGAGAAAACCTAAAGGATTCTCAATTCATGCGATGCAGGTGACAGCATCTCCCGAAGAGGCACCTTCCCTCCCCAACGGCGACGTGGCGGGAGAGGCACAGAGCCCTGAGCAGGTAGGAGCAGGTCTTTCCCACGCCAGTTTCCCTTGGTACTGAGCTTTCTGTGTCTACCTGTAGCTCTGTCTATCTAAGGTTTTTCTCTTTCCTGTCTGTTCCCTCTCCTCCCCTCCCCTAGCCATTCCCTCTCCTCTCCCCGGCCCCCCTCTCTTCTCCCCTCTCCCTCTTCTTCTTCTTTTTTTTGAGACCAGGTCTCACTATTTTTGCCCGTGGAACCGCAGGCTCTTGTTGCCCGGGGTACCACAGCCTCCATCCCCAGCCTCCGCTTCCCAGTAGCTGGGATTACAGGCATGCGCCACCACACCCAGCTGTTATTTTTTTGGAACTAGGTCTTGCTACGGGCCCCAGGCGGGACTCGAATCGTGATCCCCAGCCCCGGCCGCTTCATAGGCTGAAGCTTACAGACATGAGCCACCGTGCCTGGCCTCCCTCTCCCTCTTCTTTTCCCCTTCCTCTCCCTTCCCTTCCCTTCCCTTCCCATCCCACCATCCATCTTTCATAATCTCTACAGCGTCTGTCCACACAAGCAATAGAAAGCAAACACTGCCTAACGACGCCCTCTTCTGGCGATCGCTTCACAAGCCTGAAGAGGGTGAACTGAGATTCCCCATCCAGGGAGTTACTACTGCACTGTCCACACGGTCCATGAGTGGAACACACTGTCCATTAGTGGACTTCCGCCAGCAGGTCCAGTCAGCCATTTCAGGCATGGCCAGGTGCCCTGAGTGCAGGAGGGCCTGGTCCGCTTTGTCAACACAGGCATCGAGTGAGCGAATCCAGCGCTCGGGGCCTGTCTTCTCTTGGGAGCCTGCCTAAGTTCTGTGACATTGTGGTTTCCTTTGTGACCAGGCGACAGAGAAGACTGAAGACAGCGGGGAAAACGCGGCACCGCAGGAGGGCGAGGAGGACGCCGGTGACCCCGCGGAAGCCCAGGAGAAGGAGGTGAGTGTTGGTGTCCCTACTGCAGTGTCACTGGGCCTGGTTCTGGTCAGTAGAAGTTTATTGAGCTCCGCCCAGTGCTGGGATCTTTGGAGCCTGGAGCCCTAAGCAAAGCAGTGGGGAGAGAGAGCTGGGAAGAAGCAGGTGGTTTTCAAGCACAGCATGGCTGACTGGGGCTGAGGTGCTGGGACCCCAAACACCAGAGAAGGACCCTGACCCTGGGCCTGGAGAGCCAGAGACTTAAACAGCTGTGCCTTAGGGTCAGGTCAGGCTCTGTGCTCCACACAGCAAGGAACCTCCCTCCTTGAGCCATGACGAGCTCTCAGAGCACATCCCCAAGAGCGTGTGTGTGTGTGGGGTGCTGGTAGGAAGCCAGCAGGACCTGAGGGGAGAAGGCCCCCTGTGGGGGAGGGGGCTGACCTCAGGTCAAGCTCAGTCCAGGGACTGTCAAGCCCAGCTGGTCTGTGACCTTAGCTCATACTGCAAACGTGTTCTGACTTGGTGGTGGAGGGGGCCTGGGGGCCTGGTGGGGGGAGACTGTGGTTTTAGAGGCGCCACAATGAGATCATGGGGCCAACGACTGAACAGGTTCTGAGAATTGTGTGTGTGGGGGCTGCCGTGGAGGGAGCCTGGCCGTGTCGCCAGCACTGGGCTGAGCTGTTGAGGAGATTTCAGCAGGACCCCGTGTTAGATCAGTTGTGGCAAAGCTGGTTGACCCATCCCATGTTGGTATTACTGTTGGCGTTACCGACTCCAGAGCGCCTGAGACAGCCTTTAAGATTAGCTGTCAGGCCTGTATTTTGTGCAGTCATTAGGGAAAGCAGTATGGAGAGTCCTTTAAAAAAAATTCACTATGATCTGGATACCTTGCTTCTGGGTGCTTGCTCAAGGAATAAAAACACTGAGTCGGAGAGATAGATGCCTGTCTGTGCTTATCAAAGCACTACTTACTGGACCCAAGAATTGGAAACAACCTAAGTGCCCATCAATGGATGAATGGATAAAGAAGATGTGAACTACTCACAGCAGAATACTATGCAGTCATGAACAAGGTGAACGCCTGCCATTGCAATAACGTGGATGGGCCCAGAAGGTGTTATACTTAGTAAAGTAAGTCAGGCAGAGTAAACCAAACACTGTATGAATTTTCTCATCTGGCCCATAAAGAAATACATAAATGAACTAAAAGAAATGAATACATGGATGAATAGAGCAAAAACAAAAATTTAGGCTAAAAGAGCAGGTAGTGGTTACCAAAAGAGAAAGGGATGGGGTGTGTTCATAGGGGCCAATTTATGGGAAAGGATAGAACTGGACTTTTGTTGGTGAATTCAACGTCGTAAACACACATGCTGATTAATCATTGCACAGGCTTCAGATATCAAACTCTATCATGCAATGTCCTTTAACAAACAGCTGGGCCCTTGTTCCAGAAGATGGAATATAGCCAGTAAGGGGCTTAAGCTAGACAACCATACTATGGAAAATGGGGTATGAGGGGGGATCGATTTGCCTTTTAGATTTAAATTTGGGCGGAACCCAAGCAGTGCATTTCCTAGCATCTGATGACGCTGTTTCAAATGTTGGACTCTCTGAAGGCTGTGGTGTTTTTTTTTTTTTTTTACTTTGAAGAAAGACAAAATCTTCAGTCTTGCCCTGGGATTTCATGGTACCTGTGTCATTCAGAATTAATGAATTATCCCCCTTCTGTCAGTCTTATTTAAAAATGGTTGTTTTTTTTAAAGTTGAGCTTTCCATGAATCGTTTGGTGTGTCTTTATATTCTAGTATTGATTTATACTTGAAGACTCAGTTTGCCCCTTCCTTCCTTCCTTCCTTCCTTCCTTCCTTCCTTCCTTCCTTCCTTCCTTCCTTCCTTCCTTCCTTCCTTCCTTCCTTCCTTCCTTCCTTCCTTCCTTCCTTCCTTCCTCTTTCTCTCTCTCTCTTTCTTTTTTTCTTGGTTTACATTTTATTTATATATATTTCACATCTTTGTATTCCCCGGTCACCCATCACCTTCCCTCCCAGATCTCTCCCTCCTATCCCCCTCCCAAGTTGTGTACTTTAGTTTGGTTGTTAGCTTGTTTTGACTTTTCCTCCTGGCCTTTTGCTTGTTTCCCCTATATCCCATATACTAGTGAGACCGTTTGGTTTGTCTTTTTCTTTCCAACTTGTTTCTGCTAATATGATTTCTTCTAGGTCCATCCATGTTGTCTCAAATTCATTAAATTTGTCATTTTTAATTGATGAGTAAACTGGTCCAGCCACTATGGAAATCAGTTTGCTTCTTTAAAGAGAGAGACACAGATAATGAAATTCTACGCATGGGTAGCCAACGTAATCCTTGTAGATTCACCATGGTTTAGCAGACAAAGAATGCTGGAGCCCTTGAGTTCCTTCCTCCCTCCCTCCCTCCCTCCCTCCCTC
>PVHY01033298.1:0-11252 GCA_004024945.1 Uropsilus gracilis
CCTGCCAGGGCCACTTAGCCAGCGTATGGTGCATCCACCCGGGATGCCCACTGCCCGGCCGTCCTGGACAGCAGTGGCTAAATATAACCTGGGAGCAGCTGGCCACCAGCTCCTGCCCAGCCTGGCGGCGCACTCTGCCACCCGCAGTGGTTTGGCGCCTGGACTTGGCTGGCCCCTCGGTCACCCTCCCACAGCGCTGGCAGCCCCGCCTCACACGCTCAGTCCTGGCATGTCTGGATCTGGTCCTGCTTCTGGACAACCCTCCTTGGCTGTGGCTGCCTCTCGTGGTTGGCAGCTGCAGGTAAGGAGCGTCCACCCTGACGCCCCTGTAGCAGCGTGCACCACCCCCAAAACACCAGCCAGAGAGACAGGGCCCCTGGGAGGTGTCCGCGGGGTGTCCAGTGAAAGGTCACATCCACGCTGCCACGAAGCACTCACATGGCGGCTGTCGTGGGCAAAATGGAGCTGTCTGTTAAACAAATAGATAAAAGAATGAGTCCTGGAGAAAAGACAAAAATCCTTGTGTGAGACGAGGGGGAACGCAGGCTCTGCCATCGCTTCTGGAAGGCTTTTCAGCATGGATGGAAATAGAGCCGTGCATTTTCTTCCTAATTAAGAGAAACAATCATCCATCCCTTCTCTATCCTTCAATTCTCTGTCGAGTCCACCTGTTGGAGAAGTGGGTTGGCCATTGTCACTCGGTTGCCATGGGAACACTCCCACCACAAGAAATGGGAGAAATGGACAGGTGTGGGTGGGAGGGGCTGGGCAGACTGAACTCTATAAGCCTGGGCACTCTCTCTCTCTCTCTCTCTCTTCTCTCTTTCTCTCTCTCTGCCCTTTCTCTTCTCTCTGGAAAGCCAGAGAAGGCAGCGGGCTGGTGGAGAGAAAAGGTCGCCCTCCTCCCACGCACAGCCAGGGCATCTTGATCTCAGTGATTATGGTCAAATGGAGGCTTTATTATTATGCAGGTCTGGGGAAGCCAACAGATCAGGAGATGGCTGCCGTTGGAAAGACAGCTTGTTATACTCAGACCCCAGGAGCAGGCAGGCCTAATGTGTGAGCGGGGAGCCACACGCCCGGAAACCCGGGTATCACTCCCAGGGCCGTGGGGCAGAGGACCGACGACTTCATGGTGGTTTCTGCAGGAAGGTATGGGCCGGAAGTACTGGTTGAACATGGGCTCTGGGCTACGAGTGTGACCCCAAGTTGCCTGTACCTGGCCCTGGGTGATGAGGGCAGGGGAGAGTGTGGGAGGCCTAGACAGAAGTTGAGGTGCATGGGCTCTGGAATTGACTGCTTGGTTCTGGGCAAGGAAGCTGAGATGAGTCTCTTACTATCTCTGGGTTCTCTCCAGGGCCAGCACAGGATGTCACAGCATCACAAAGTGAAAGGTGTCATCCATACAGTGACTCAAGCCCCAACCTGGGAGGACAGCACAGCCTCTTTCCCTCTCATCCCATGTCTTCAACACCACATTCTGTGGCGGCAACTTCCCACACCTCTCTCATTAGCTCACCTCTCCCCTTCCCCTACCACCAGTATCCTTGGTGCACTCCTAGCACCCGCCCTCACCCTCACCCTCTGTCTGTCGGCACCCCAGGCTGCCTTCATTGCTGGGGTCACACAGTGTGACTTTGCCATCCCACTCTCTTGAGGTGGCAACTCTGTCTCTCCACCTCTTGGATCCAGGAGGCCCTATGACCACTTTGGCCAACAAAGGTGGCACAGGTGGCACTGTGTCTGGTTGGATGTGATGCTTACCTGGTCGGACCACTTCCACTTCTGTCCTGAGCCCTCTATGCTCCTTCAAGTCACCTGGGGGTGCCCTGGAGGATGAGACACCACCTGGAGGAGAGGGAGAGGTCAGGAGCTCTGAGGGGCCAGATACACTATGAAGAAACTATCAGGGTGGGGGTGGGGCTCACACCACCACACAGAGTCAGGTGAACCAGCCTGCTGAGCCTCTCCTACTTTCTGACCCACAGAATTGTGAGCAAAGTAATACCACTGTTTTAAAGCCTCATGTCTTGGGGACACTTTCATTTTTGTTTGTTTGTTTTGGAAACTAGGTCTCGCTATGTTGCCCTGGGTACCACAGATTCAAGTTGCCTGGGATACCGCAGACTCAAGTGATCCCCAGCCTCAGCCTCCCGGGAGCTAGGATTACAGGTACCCACCACCATGGCATCCGGCTGCCTTTTTTGAGACCAGGTCACACTGTGTTGCCCAGGCTAGTCTCGAACCCATGAACTCAAGCACTCCCAAGCCTCTTGCCTCCCAGTGCTTGGACAACGGCATGTGCCACCATGCCCGGTGCTTGGGGCACTTTGTTACTCAGAAGATGGTACCTGGAAAGTGAAACAACAGGCAGCAAGTGCCTTAAAACATAGAAACCAGATGGTATCCTTGCCCAACCCCCACTTCTCCAATGATGTCTTATTAGCCCTCAACTTCTCATGATGGCCTGCAGGGCTCTCAACAGTCTGCCCCTGCCCCCTCTCCAAGCCTAGCTTCTACTCCTCTGTCCCCTTGGCTCTGGGCTCCCACCATGCCAGCCTGCACCCCTCCCTTTGACAGCCTTTTCCTGCACAGGTGCCCCTGTGCTTGGTGCCCACACCCTCCTGTTTATCTCTGCTCGGACATCACCTCATGCCATTTGCCATGAGAGCTGATCTGAGGATGTGAGGACACCGGACCTGCTCACTCCTGTGGGAATGGAACATAGCACCACGGCCATGGGTGATAGGATAGTATTGCCTCAAGAAACACAGAATTACTCTCTCACCCAGCAGTTCTACTTCTGGGACAAAACCCAAAAGAAATGAAGACAAATACCTCTCAAAGAGGTATTTGTACACCCATGTTCCAGCTGCATTATTCACAGTAGCAGGTGGTAGAAGTCACCCAATGCTGATGGAAGAACGAACAAACCACATGTCTTATAGCCACGTGAAAGAGTACTATTCAGCCATTAAAAGGGAGGGGGCTCTCATACAGGCTACAATGGAGGTTGAACCTTGAAGATACTGCACTAAGCGAAGAAGCCATCACAAAAGGAAAACTATCTTATGATACCACTTCTGGGAGGTCTCCAGGGCAGTCAAAATGATAGAGGCAGGAAATAAAATCATGGTTACCTGGGACTGGGGGAGGGGAAGGAGAGGTTCATTCTTCCTGGGAATAGAGCTCCAGGAAGATGAAAACATCTGGCAATAGGTGTGGTGATGGCTGCACAACCACGAGTACGCTTACTCACTAGAATGGGACGTGCACCAAAAAGTGGCTCAAACAGTTCAGTTTTACATGATGTACATTTTGTCACAACAACAACAACAAAAAACAAAAAAGCACTTTCTCAGAGCGATCTTCCATGACCACTAATTTAAAATTCCGTCCTTTCCCGACTTTCAGAGCTGAGTGCAAGTGAACATAAACTGTCAGGCGCTCTATCCTTTGAGGGGAACAAAATGCACAAAGACCCTGTGCTTGGGGCAGAGACACTCGTGGAAGACAGCGGGCATTGGGCAGTAAGCTAGAAAGTTCCGATGACCAGCCCCGAGAGATGTTATTGGGCTCATCAAAAGAGTGGCACGCTGGTGAATACCTTGGATGCCCTCGCTCCGCCCTTCACAAGCTGTGCCCCCATGGTCTGGCTGCTGAATCTCCCTGTGCCTCAGTCATCCCATTTGTGCAGACAGACAATCCCCTTCTGGCAGCATTGAGGGGAAAGTGCCTATTCGCAGTAATTCTAGCAGATACACTGCACTTAACTTGCTGGCTAACTGCCCAGCGAATTGGCCTCATCATCTCTCTCCTGAGGACGTTCGGAAGCAAAATGGGACCCATGTCTCACAACTGATGGGGAACTAAAGATTGGCCATGTTTCTTCACATGGGTCCGTGGGGTTAAGTCCATTATCTCTCCTTTGTTGTTGCCCAGACCACGGTGAGGTGAGTGCAATGGGGGATGGAGCTGGAAGGTCACCATGAAGGTGAGGCTACCGCACTGGGTGTGCAGGTGGGTGGATAGACTACTGGGTGGGGAGCGGGGAACTCCACGTGGAATCGTGGGTATTTGTATGGAGGTGCACAGGTGCTCTCTGGGAGGGCAGAAAAGGAAGCAGATGGGATCCTGCCCAGAAAATTTGGGGCTTTGGGGCAGAATTGAGACTTGGGGGGGGGACAAGCCCCCTCTTGCTTGTTATTTGTGCTTCTGGAATTGGAGAACAAAGCCAGAGCTATATAAATGCCTGTCTTTTGGAGCTATCTATATTTGATGGAATAAGAAATTAAAGGTAAAGATAACCCTTGGCCGGGTGCAGGGGCATGTGCCTTTAATCCCAGCCTAGGAAGGGAGCCCAAGATGAGGAATTGCTTGAGTCCGCAGGGTCGAGACCTGTCCGGGGCAATATAGCAAGATCTAGTCTCAAAAAAATAGCTGGGCATGGTGGCATGCGCCTGTAATCTCAGCTACCTGGGAGGCTGAGGTTGGGGATCGCTTGAGTCCGTGGTACCCCGGGCAGTGTGAATCTGCAGTTCCTGGGCAACATAGCGAGACCTAGCCTCAAAAAAAAAAAAAAAAGGTAATCCTCAAGGTTAGGAGGAAAAGTAAGAAGGAACCCATGTCTGCAGCTGCTCCTTAGGGGGAAGAGGGAGGTGGATGGGCGGGGGGCATGGGTGTCTTCCTGCTCCAAGCACAGGAGCCTCACCATGGGTAATGGATGATGCCTGCTTAGGGTATTTCCACAGCTCAGAGTTAAGAGGATCCCTCCAAGGGAGGGAGAAGGTGGGCCAGAGGGAGCCAATTATTGACAAGACGATACGAAACAATTGTCACCGATGACTTGCACTTTCAACTGTTTCACTTTATGCAAATAATGTCGCTATTGAAGACATTTGGGCCAGTCATGCTTTAAAAAGTTTGGGGGGATTTTGCTTGGAGCTTCACTTCTGTGGAACCCTGCCCCATGCCTGGAGCCCCACCCTCCTCATTTACCCCCCTGGAGCCCCAAGGGTGGCAGAGACCCCATCACAGATGAAGAACAGGCAGAGAGCACAGCAGTAACTTGCTGAGCCTGGTGCTGAGTCAGACCAGGACGGAGCAGTTGTTCTGGTCCCGAGAGGGACCAGCAGCTCCCTGTGATGTGGGCCCCTCCAAAGGACAAGGTCTCGTGCGTTTTGTCCCCATCACCCCCAGCGCTCAGAGCAGCGCCTGGGCCTGTCAACGTGAGCGCAGTGGCGGAGAAGGGCTGTCTGCCTCCCGCTGTGTCACAGCCAGGGTGGTCCTCTGGAAGGACGAGCACACCGACCCTGCCAGCCTGCTGGGCGCTTCCTGCTCCCCGCCATCCCTCATGCCTGCCATCAAGGCTGCACGATTTACTGCTCTAATTACGTCTGTCTCTGAAGGCTTTCCTTGACCTCCCCAGGGGAGGCCCATCATTGCAGGACAGGATGCCGCTGTTCTGCTCGCACGCCTGGCACAGAGCACCAAGCAGGTCTCAGGGTGGACTTGTGGGAAGGGCAGGGGCATCCTCCAGGGCCTCAGGCAGTCAAGCCAGCGGTGTAACATGTGCCCGGGAAGGTCGCTGCCTGACTGTGGGATCCGGCACCCCAGCACCCCGGGGCAGGGAGACCCATGGCTGCGGCCACCCTCTCCCAGATCCACCTCCAGCTCAGACAGGGGCCAACTCCACAGAGGGAGGCAGCCAGCCATGGCCAGAGAGGCAGCAAATGAAGCCGGGAGTGGTGGTGTGTGCCTGTAATCCAAGTACAGGGAGGCAAGAGGCCAACGATCTCTTGAGTTTGCAGGTTCGAGACTATCCTGGGCAACATAGTGAGACCTGGAAAAAGCAGCTGGCATGGTGGCAGGTGCCTGTCATCCCAGCTACCTGGGAGGCTGAGGCTGGGGATTGCTTGAGTCCACGGGTTCGGGACTACCCTGGGCAACATAGCGAGACCTAGTCTCAGGAAAAAAAAAAAAAGAAGAAGCAGAACCGGCCGTGGTGGTGCATGGCTTTAATCCCAAGCCTAGGACGGGAGGCTGAGACTGAGAATTGCTTACTTAAGCCCACGGGTTCGAGACCCACCCGGGGCAACATAGCAAGCGCTGGTCTCAAAAAATAGCTGGGCGTGGTGGCATGTGCCTGTAACCCCAGTTACCTGGGAGGCTGAGGCTGGGGATTGCTTGAGTCTGGACAACAAGAGTCTTCAGTTCCCCGGGCAATATAGTGAGACCCAGTCTCAGAAAAAAAAAGCAGCAAATGAAGCTCCCAGTCGTGTTATGCCCCATCCACCAAATCAGTGTGTCTGGTGGAAGTATCACTATCCAGTTGCCACGCTGAAGAAGATCATGGGCGATGGAAGAGGCAAGGTTGCGTTTAATAACACGTATATCCAGAACATTATCATCTTGACTCAGGGCGAGCATGAAAATTACTAATATTCTGCGTTGTCTCTTCTAAGTCTTCGAAATCCAGCCTGCGCTTTGTACTTTGTGTGCTTTGATGGCACATCTCATCTCAGACAAACCGTGTATCAAGTCCACTTGACGACAGATCAGCCAACAGTCTAGATAATGTCTCGTAAAGTATATATTACAGTGCTGGGAGAAAGACTCCATATGAACTTAGCTATGGATCCATAGATATAAAGATTTAAATATGAATCAGCCGGTGATAAAGGCTGTGAAGGAAAATTGACTGGAGAAGCTACACGGTGGGTGTGGGGGGGGGCAGATGATGGTGGTGCTGGGGCAGGGTCTGGGGGGACAGAGGTGGG
Source organism: Uropsilus gracilis (assembly GCA_004024945.1). Taxonomy (NCBI): domain Eukaryota; kingdom Metazoa; phylum Chordata; class Mammalia; order Eulipotyphla; family Talpidae; genus Uropsilus; species Uropsilus gracilis. The sequence continues at coordinate 6,780 of PVHY01033298.1, forward strand.
ATACCTGGAGGGAGCATTCCAGGCAGAGGGGCCAGATGGTGGGGTCCTGAGACAGGAGGTGTGTGACTGGAGCGGAGTGACAAGTGGGCATGCAGCAGGCTCAGGGTGGAGCTCAGCAGATCGGGGTGTGCGGGGCAATGCCCTTCTTGGCTCCTGTGCAGGCCCTGGGCTGGGAAGTCCGCCAGCATTCATAGCAGGGAGCACCCAGCCCTGGGCTTGGCAAGCCGGGCTGAATCCTCCAGGATTCCCACGTTGCATGAGTCCCAGGAGAATGAGTCAGACTGTGTGTGTGTTTCTCTTTTACCAAATGGATGCCTTTTAATAGCTACTATACATACCCAGTAGGAATTCAAGTCACAGTCACCATTATTGTCACAGCTAATGTCTATTGAGGAGGCAGCTAAGGCCCTGGCCACCCTTATTTCATGCAAATCCTTATAGCAGGGGAGTTGGGCGTACCCATTTTACAGATGAGAACACTAAGGGGAGAAAAAGGACAACCGTTGCCAGGCTACCTTGAATAAGTGCAGACCCAACCCCCTACAGTCTGCAGACGTGCAGAGCCCGCTGGTTCTGAGGGGGTGCCAGGATCAGCACCCTGACTTCTCCCCAGACACCCCTGGGTTCCTGAACCTGCATGTTCTCCTAGAGCTGTTCTGAGCTCCTGCCAGCAACACAAGCCTTTCCCCTGGGGATTTGTCCCGCACAGAGGATTCGTAGGCCCCACCCCCGCCTGCCCCTCGTTCCTGTACCAACGTGTAGTCACACTTCCATGCAAGTTCAGTTTTGAGTGGGAGGCTTGACACTCAGGGTTGCAGGCAGGGCCTGGAGGCTGGGCTTCTGGAGACCTGTTTCCCTCCCCACCCTCCCTCCCCAGGCAGCATCCAGAGTGCCCAGCCCCTTGCCCTTCCCCCACCAGCCAGCTGCAGCCTCCCCACTCCTCTCCCCTTGCCCACCCTCAGCTCATTCTTCCCTTTTAGGGCATTAAGCACAGAAGTATTAAAAGGGATTGTGCAGGCCAGTTAATTAGCTCGGAAGAGGCCTCCGCCGCAGCCCAGGTCACGGCCGTCCACCTCTCTTTATTAGCCGAATTGATGGAGACAGCAGGGCCCAGATGGGAATAAATTGAATCCGATGGCAGAGAGGCTCTTGTGCGAGCTATTAACGGCAGAGAGCAGGCCTCACACTTTACTCATCGTCTTTTTTAGAATGCCTTTCTCCTGCCCCTGCCAGATGTTCCCAGATGCCCGCTCAGTGAGTCCGCCCCCGTGGGGTGGGGTGGGGGGAGTGCTCCCACCTGTGCCCCGAAGTCCAGCTGTGGGCTGCAGAGAGGTCAGCCCCGGAGAATGAGGGACGTAAAGGCCTTCAAAGAGTGAGGCCCGACCAGAAAGGTGAAGTCACTGCCCCCTACCCTAAGGCCCCAAGGCCCTAGAGCCAGGGGAGCCAGTATGCCCTGCTCTTGAGGAGGAACTGTTGGCAGCCACCCCCTCCAATTTGTCCTCCCACACACAGGTGGTATCACTGTTCCTGCCTCTGCCACAGGTCACAGGGCTGCAGAGAGATGAGATTTGTCCCAGTGGCACAGCCAGGAAGGACGGAGCAGAGCACTGACCATGCTTGCTAGTGTATGGTGTGAGCCAGGCTTGGGAGGAGGGTGCAGACACCACCCCCACGCTGTGAGGGAGGAAACTGCCCACAGAGAAGGTCAGAGACGCCCCCAAGGTCACTAAGCAATAGGTGCTGCCTTTCAGTACCCTGGACAGGGCTCAGCAGAGCACTGCTCCCCCCTCCCCCACACTTACCCCCCCCTCCACTGTCAGTCTTCATTCCAGTCCATGTGGAGATTGCCTTTCAGGCCCTGCACTTATCACAGCCATGTAGGTGATGGCTGCCCCCCCCCCACATGCACACACACACACACATACACCATGTGCACACATGCGCGCACACAGACACTGCTTCTGCCACCTGCTTCAAGGCCTTTGTTGGTTGGGTCCCTCCCTGGAGCCCTTTGCAGCAGATTTTTGCCCTATTGGTTCTTTCTGTTAAGCAGTAACTCAGGTCTCAGCTCCTTATTGCCTCCTCAGAGAAGTCCTCCATGACTACCTGACAGTAGATCCACTGTCCTGCTGATTCTGCAGCCCTCTCAGAATGGCTTCACTCAACTGCCAGCCCCAGGAGGGCCGGACCCTGTTCTATGCCATGGCCCAGCAGATAATAGATGTTTAATAATCATAGGCCCCGCATACATCATGTACTGCCCAGTACATGCATGTGCATGTACTGGGCAGATTCCTTGTGAGGTTTGGTACAAGGAGTAAGACTCTAATGTTTTTCTGTTGGAGAATGAAGGCTCAGCAAGAACTACAATCTCCCTAAGGCCAAGGCCAGACATAGCAAGTAGACCCAGTATTAGCCACCTCACTCCTCCACCTACCTCCTCCCCCATCTTAGACCTTCACAGTCTGGGATGGAGGTATGGAGGCTGTTAGACATGAGTGATGTCCCTTCAACCTGTGTCATTCTCCACTTTTTATACCGGTGCACTCCTATTCAACCGTCAAAGCCCAACTCTGCCTATCCTCAGTCACCTTCTTCTCTAAAGGCAGACTGCCTTCCAGCATTGAGGCTGAAAAGTACTGGCTATTTACCTTCCCACCCTCCCTGGAAGTTGACAGGGTCACAGGCCAATTCTGGGGGGCTTGAAAGAGTATCTGGTAGGGGTTTTTCTCCCCTATTAAAATAGTCTCAAGAAAAGAAGCAGGCTCTTCACCTGCCCCACCCCACCATAATTCCCTGCTGGCCCAGATGTGTTTGACGGCTGTGCTGAAAATGGCACCGATGATCATCTTTGTTAACCATGCACATCAGTGTGAGTTGCCTGCCCCTCCCCATCATGCCCCTTTCAACTCCACAGACACCTCCATCAGGAGGGCTGCCGAATGGGGGGGACCTTACATGATGCTCTTTTAGGCCCCCATGAGTTCAGAGTCCATCAAGAATCCGGAGCCACAGAAGATGGACGTGTTGTAAGAAGCAGGGAGGAGGCGGACCTTCTTTTTGCAGCTTATGCTGCCTGGACCCACCCATCCCTCCCCCTACCCCACCCCCACCTGACACCCCCACATGAGAGAGCAGGGGGCTCACATCCGGGGATCCTGGACTTTCTCCCAGGGAAGCAGCTGGGGGTGCTCCTTTCGGGCACCGGGCCAGTGGGGTTAATTGCTCATACAATTTCAGCTTGTACAGGGGCCTCGTTCATTACGGAGAAGCGTTTCCTTGGGAGCGTTTACAAACCACCTGGAAAACCAGCGACAAAGAACCGACTCCCCACGTTTTCCAAGCAGCTTCCCACAGAAGTCAGACCGAGAATTGAGGGCAGATGAAGCCCAGAGCTATTGTGAGCTGGGGGAGGCCTTCCCCTCCAGAGAGGGCTGTTGAAAGCAGGACAGGGGCTGTATTGTGGGCAAGACTTTCTCGATCCCTCAGTCCCCGGCTGCATTATGCAGACGGCTTGGTTAAGACAGAAAAGTGGAGCATGCCCAGTCGAGCTGTGAGAAGCGTGGAGCCATCCTAGGGAACAAGCAGAGGCTGGGGAACAGAGATGGCCTCACAAGTCACCTTCCCAGACACCAGGGGCCACTGTGATGGGCGCGGGGGGCTCCCTGCCACCAGATGTGGCTGTGGCCACTTTATAGCATACCCCCGCCCCCTTTCTCTGCACCAGATTCCAACCCAACTCGGCAAGTACACAGATGTGTCTGAATTCCATCTTATCAGGAAATGGGGAAAGGAAAGAGGAGGCGGGGTGGGGGTGTGTGGAAGCTAATAGGGGAGGGTCTCAATCCCTGCCTCTGAGGGGAGCATAGGAGAACCGCTTTGAATCAAGGTTGACCATTCTTATTTTCTACCTCACTCCCACAGCCCAGAAAATTAAGTGAGCCAGGAAACATGTCTAAGAATGCTCAGAGCGCCATTGTTCTGGAACAGAAAAAAAAAAATTCCTGGAAGCCGCCCATGTGTCCACCCACCATAGACTGGACAAGTAAATAGTGGTATTTTCAAACAATGGAAATTCCTTACAACATAAAAAATGATTGATCTATAGGTACACGCGGCAACGTGAATGAACCTCAGCAACGAGGTTCTCAGACAACCCAGTCACAGGAGAATACAGAGGTCTGAGTCCATTTATATAAAGTTAAAAAAAAACAACCCAGAAAGCCCAAACAACACATTGTTTAAGGCGCATTCAGAGGCGGGAAGCTGTACAATGCATGGGGGTGATTAACTCGAATTTGACAGTGGCTGAGGGGTGGGGCAGGCAGGGGAGGGCGCACGGGAGAGTGAATCGGGGATGTTCTGCACATTATCCACTCATTTCATTTTCCTTTCCACAGACACATTTGACACACTTGAATGCACGACCTGGTCCATAATAAACATTTTAATAAGAAAAAAATTAAAAGCTCT
>PVHY01033299.1:0-11238 GCA_004024945.1 Uropsilus gracilis
TCCTGTGTCTCTTTTAAAGGAAGGTCTTGGAGTGGTGAAGTCCCATTAATTACCTTCAGGGAAAACTAGAGGACTGCTGAGAGAGAAAAGCTCCACTGGTAACTATTTTAATTCTAAGAAAAGAGAAGCAGAGGGAGGCCAATATGCCTGAGTAACCTGCCTGGAGAGCAAACAAAAATAAATAGAGAATAAAAGAAGACAGGAGATTCAAATAAGAATGATGAATGGGGTGAGTGTATGCTAAGCCAAACCATAGCAGAAAATAGAGGTTGGGGGAAGACTAAGGCTCATCACACAATGAAGTAATATCAGTAAAGCTAGGGTGAAGTAAATGGGATACCCAGAATATGAAAAACCAATCATAAAAATAGCAAGTACAAAAAGCACAAACAAAGACCTTTTAAAAAGTGTTTTGGAAGTACTTAATTTATAGTGTTATACAGTGAATGTTGCAAGGGTTGTTGGAAGACAGTGTTTCAAGGTGCATGCCTATCTACAAGGAGAATAAAGCGGAAATATTATTAGTAATCAGCAACTGACACTGCTGTGATGAGGTCATTTCTGGGGCAGATAAGACTCTGAGAAGAATGAAAGCTATCAAGAGAAATGTTCAAACGTACACATAGACTGACTGAAAAGGAAGCATTACACTATTGTCCCTCTAAAGTGGTCAGAGAGAAACCTGTTAATCTAGGATATTAGACAATATGTTTATTTCTTAACTAAAACTGACTTTGGAAGGACAATTTTGTGATATTCTAATAAGTGATTTGATTAGCCCCGGGGTTAACAGCTGACATAAAATTCCTACAAGACACATTTGTAGATCAGACATGTATGGTATTGTAATTTCTCCATTGTAGTTTTCTCTCAGTGGAGAGGAATTTAATTCTCTTGTAGGAAATAGGGTAGCAGTGATGTTAATAAGTAGAATTAAAGACTCAGGAAAAAAAAAACATCATGGTCAGTAAAATACCATCTAATTTTGTCAAGGTATTCTAAGGTTACTAAAATGACTCAAATATAAAGTCTGGGAGGAAAAAATGAAAAATGATAGCACCTATATACTTTCTTGTATTGAAAAAACTAATTGGTATAAAACATTCATGTTTTTTCTAATTTAAAATAATTTCATTCACCCTTAAAGTATTAATATCACTTATTCCTTGTCAATTTTCTGTTAAGTACTTTTTCCTCTCTCACTTTTGAATTGTTTCCTTCTTTAATATTTAATATCTACCCCACCCCCCCGGGATTCTCTGAACTTAAATTTGATCAAGCAAACTTATAATTATACCAGGATTGTAACTGACAGTTACTTGCTTTAACACCAACTTGGGTAAGGGATCAAACCAAGTTTATATTATTGCTGTGGTAATAGAACATGGCATGGTGAAGGGCACAGAGAAAACAAATAGAAAGTATCTAATGAGTGGCAATAGGCAATGCATTTTTAATACTATAAGTATAATTATCTATTTATCTATATATTATGTATTATTATATTTCAATATATTAAATTACATAATATGTACAACTCTAAAGGATAGGCTCTGTATACATCCTCATTTTACAAATGAACAAACTGGAAATTTACGATCTGTCCGAAGTCTTACAATTTGTACAAAATCGCAAGTCAAATGTCTGGTCTGTTTCCAGACTTACGCGCTTTCATTCCTTCTCAATAGAGAAAAGAAAGGTCTTACAATCTAGACCTGCCATGATTGCTGGCATGATATCTTTATAGATCACCTCTAATGGTGAAAAATCCTTAAGAACAAAATATATTATTAATATATTTTTTTGTTGTTGTTGTGGAACAATGACTGACTCATGGTGTCAGCTCTAATAAAACTAATATAGTCATATATATATATATAGTCATAATCTATCTGCAGATATTTGATCAGAAAAGTGCAGTGTATTCAGGTGATCAGTATGGAATTACTTCTACAAACAGAAGTGATACCCTCTGAAGTTTCAGAGATACCCAACACACAATAAAAGTCACTCAGTGGGACTAGATGAACGGACCCAATCTGGAACAGATATGGTGTCATATAAAATTCTCTCTTTCATGCTCTCTCTCTATATGTATATATATATGTATATAATTTGTGTGTAAAACTGTATTACTACATATATAGCAGGCTATTATCCACTAAAATACTAAAATAGTAGGAAACCAAGAAATCATATTGAAATACAAGGAAGAAGGAGGATGGGAAGGAAAGAAAGAAAAGAAGGAGACGAGGAATATGTATTCCAACTTATTTTATTGGTAAAAGGCCATGTGACTGAATTTATCTAATTTTACTTAAACAGAGAGTCAAGTAAATTGAAGCACTTATCTAAGGTAGCAGGTTAGCTAGGACATAGTTTAGATCTTCTGAGTCTAAACATAGGATTCATATTACTGAATGTTAGAGATCTATTACCTTCCTTTAAAAGATCTCATGTATGCAGGACTAGAAGCACAACTGGCTATTGTCCCTAGGAAACAAACTAAGTTATTTTCAGTTAACTTCTGTGCCTCATAATCCCGTATGTCCATCCAGAGCTATTTTTAAGTACTTTTCTATCTCAGTTATTTAATTAGCATATTAAATATATATATACCCCCACTTTAATTGCATTTATATAGCTTCATGAAATATTATATCAGAGAATAAAAAAATATTTTGTGAACACTGTCACTTAGAGAATGGGAAATTGAATTCTTCCCTTGAAAAAAATATACACATCCTAAAAGTTTGTCATACAGCTTTAGGGATTTATAAATTTCCATCTAGTACATCTAAAACTTCCAATTTATGTTCCAGGCATTGTGCTATTTTTTTTTTTTTTTGCTCAGTGTACCATTTTATCCCAATACTGTCCATATGAGCTATATACACCTGTGAGTAACATGAATAGTTATGATTATATTCTAATTTTATCTACATGAAATATTTAAGCTTTAGATTGTGTTATCAGTATTTCTTTTACAAAGTTGGATATTAGAGCCCTACCTATGGTTATCCTTCATTTTTTATATGCTTTTTTCAAATATTTTATTAAAAGATTGACTTTTAACTGGTCTATAGATGATCTTCCAGGAACCCCATTTTATGTATTTCAATACCCTTGCAAAATCATCTCCATTGTTGGAAATGTATTTTTAAATCATTAGTCTTATTTCAATGATAATATACCATTTTCTTGAATGAGGCCCTGTCAGTGTATTAAATTTCTTTGTTCTCTTTTTTTTAAATCATGTTTTAGTTAATAAACCATCTGTATTTTCAAGAAGCTAAGTCTTTCTAGGCTGCAGAGACTGAGATACTATGAAAAATAGCACTAAATATAATCAACTCAAGTTATGAATCATTAATATCCTAAATTGCATGTGCTGCTGAATTTAATACTCCAGTGAAATTCAATATTGATGAGGAGAAAAATTCTTAGGCTTTTATCTTTATGGAATCCTTTGTCACTGCTAAATGATCATTGCAAATGTCTCTGAAGACATTCTGATGGCTTATCTGATCATAGATATCCGACTGCTATAACACAATTTTTTTAAAGAATATGAAATCTCATGAAACTAACAAAGAACTGAATTCATTGTATACTCTTAGATACCTTTGTGTAACACAGAGTACAGCTGTCTTGGGTTGTTCTTGTCTGATCTTTTACAATCCAGAGGAGGAATTCGGAATGATAGTGAGTTAGAATATACGTAAGAAGAACATTAAACTCTTATTTTCAACATCAATAACAGAGTCCAGTAATCTAAGAAGAACATTTCTAGACATAACCCATGCTATAAATCTCTGTAGAGATTTATAGGCTCAAGTATCATGACAGTTATCACTGTTGTATCTTACATAGAAAAAAGAGGTTCACTTTTTTATTAGCAATAATTAGTAAAAACCACAGATCTTTAATTTATTTGTAATGAAATTTGAATATAGGCAGGGGAAAACGAGTTACTTTTTCATTGGATTTTTAAAAACAATCTCTAAGAAGCAAAGAAACAGAACTTTTGATTTCATGTACCTTCCACTCATTCTCCTCAAACTCCCTTTAATATTATCTTTACACTTTAAACATTTAGGAAGTATAGTAAAATTGTAGTAAAAAATGAATTTTACCCAAGTGCAAGACAAATACAGCCTTGCTCTGTAGAAGAAGCTCAGTCAAAAAGAGTAAGGTCTTGAGCATGAATAAAGGTCTGGAAGGTAGCCTGTGGTTCTCTGGTACCAAATGTTACTTATCCCAAGCTGTGTTCAAATTGCAAATTGTAAGGATCAGGAAAGAAAACTTAATATACAAGAGTCAGAAGAAATTGGAACATTCATCTACTATCTCTTTTTTCTGAGTATGATAATGCCCTTGGGGAGATTGTTTAAACCATAAGTGTTCCTGTCTAACCATGGGATCATCATCATAGTTTGTAAAAATTCCATTCAGAATTCTTCTTCAGAAAAATTCACTCAAAATACTTGGAGATGGGACTAAAACAATTTTCTTTCCAACTGTCCCAGTAATCATGTTGTGAAAGTTAAGATCAGAAGGATAAGTAATTTCCCAGGGTCTGCAAATGTAATAAATATTATGACAGTTGAGAAAACTTATCTCCAAGGGTTTGATATTACAAGTCTCATTGCATGTCATTTTAATAATATGACTTATAAGCATAATGTTATTTGTCCAGAGTCAAATAGTTGCTAACAAAAACACTAGTTTTTTTGGTCCAAAGGACTCAACATTCCGGCAAGCAACTTAGTACACTTTTATACATTTATCATAAAGTGTCATTAGATTTATATACCATTGTGCATATTTAATCCCTATAGGATGGTAATAATATGGTATGGAGGAATATTACAGTTTTGGGGTAGGAATGGCTTTGGTATTGTGCACATAGGGAAAGTAAGACAAATTCAAGAAAAAGTGTACTAGCAGATGGATTTCTACTTCAGAATGCGTGACAAATTATATATATTCAATAAGAACCTTCTGCCCAATATATTTATATTTTCATTAATTTTAATATATACTTTCAAGTGCTTTTCATATTTAATTAAACTGTTAAATGAAGTTGAACTCATGAAAAACTCAGGAGCAAAAGCCACATTCAAGATTAACTGCAAGCATATAGGCCTTGAGTCTTGGGACCAACTGCTAAGCTGGGACAACTGAAGGATGATGTGTAGGTGGAGACCAAGTAAACGGGACAGCTATATAAAGCCTTCTATCACTTGTTTTATCTGCATTATAAAATTTGATGATGATAATAATAGCATTTCTCCTGTTTTGTAGGTGTAAGCATTAGCATATTACATTACAATGAGTGTAAATAAATAGGCCATCCAATTTAAAATACCTAGAATATTGTCATATTTTAAAACATATCATATATCATTGAGTACCCTTATTATAGGTACCTGTAATATTCACTATAATATGTACTCAAAGATAGATAAGGGACCTATAATATAGGTACTCAAAAATATTAAAAGGAACAGTAAATAGTACAAAAAATCAGGAATAAGGTAGTAAAACAAATTTGTAATGAATATATTAAGTTTAGACAAAATTATGTTTAATACAATAGTTATTAATAGAATCACTCTTTTTAATGTAAATATATTCAACTTCTTAAATAATAATTTCTATTTAATATTAATCCACTAATATATAGTTGATGATTTATAGACTAGACATGAATATAGATATCCAATAAATGGGAGGAAAACATTCTATATATAATATATATATATATATATATATACAATTTTTATAAATATAACCATCAGGGCTAATCCAGTCAGTAAGTGTTTAGTTTACCTCTTAACTAAACAATTAGAAAACATACTTTTTTCAACTATAAAAATGTCATCCCCTTAATTGCCCAACTACTTCCCAGTTACCATTGTTTCTGACCTGTAAACTACAAATCAGTAACAAAATATGCATTTTTGTTCATAAATATTTCTAAGTACCTTATTGTTTAGTGAAGAAGTCATAATGAAAAAATATAAAAGGTCTAAACTTGTATGTCATATTGCTATACAACATTAATATTGTTAATGTGTAATTACATTAGGTAAAAGATACATTAAATTCTTATATTAGAAATATTAACTAAGATATTAACGAGCCAAGCATCCTCCTTAAGTTCAATAAGGAAACTGGAAACTCAATAAATAGATAATAGTAAGAAATTAATGAAAAATAATCATTGCTAAATATGAAAAATAAAATGAAACACATTGACAGCTGTTCAAAAAGAAAATTTAATATTAGAAGTTAAAAGTAAATAACTACAAATACCACAAAATATTAAAAATAGAAAATATGAAAATATAACATACATGTATAGTTACATATAGTTCCAGTATCATTAAAAATAGTGAATTGATAGAAATTGAATTATTTAGTAAGAATTTTAAAACTGGAGAAAAAAAAGACTATTTAAAAGTAAATTTTACCAAAAGTTACCAAATTAAGCCCATGCTTTCCATTCAGGAAATAGATAATGAGGGAAGACTTCCTAACCATTTTAGGGCACTTTGAAATATATCACAGTGTTCGATAAGACATTTATGGTGAGACCGCTTACTCACAATTCAGCTTTTCTCTTTGTTCAACAAAGTTCGTTTCCTTACATTTTGCTGTAGACTATAAAGCAGCAGAGGGCGCTATCTTGGTCTCTAGGCAAATTTTTCTTAGAATCTTGGCACTGTAACTTCTCTATTGCAAATTTTGAACAAGTCATTTTCACCTCTCTATGATGACATGGAACCTTTTAGAACTGTTGTGAATGTAAAGCAATGTTACTATATGTAAACTACTTGGAAGAATTCCTGGCAAGTATAAGCACTTAATAAATGTGCACAATATTTTACTATCTTGGGGTACATTTAGGAGTATAACTCCTTAAATATACAATTTTAGGGTGTTCCCAGTTAACTCTCTATCCCTTCACTACAAATCTGTTTTGCTTTTTTCAAACATCTTCCCCTCACCCTCCACCCCCCACCCCCCACACAGAATAGAATTTCTTCCTTCAGGTGCAATTACCATAGTTTCCTTACCACCAAAATAACTATATTCCTCTACCACACTCTCCACCATGCTTGCTTGTGTCCCCTCCTTCCCCCTTCTGTATCCTCCATTTTTCCCTTCTTCTCCCTCTCTCCTCATGAATCTCTCAGATCTATTCTGCATTCAGGGATCAGTTTTACAGTTCATCTTTCTCTTATCCTCTATAATTCTTTCTCCTTCTGGTTCACTTCACATAGAATAATCCTCTCTATTTCCATTCATGTTGCCACAAAACATGTGCCTATCTTGTCTGACCACTGAGTAGTTCCCCCTTCGTGTATATTAACACATCTTCTTGATCCATTCATCTCTTCTGGATCCTTTAGGTTGTTTCCGTAGTGTGGGTAATGTAAATAGTAATGCTGTAAACAGTTGCAGATTTACCTTTAAAATTAGTGTTTTCTGTATAAATATCTACGAGTAGAATTTTTGGTTCAATGATATATTTATTTTTAGCCATTTGATGAAATTTCATTCACTCTTGTTTACAGGAACTGAACCAGTCTACATTTCTACTCACATATTTATTTTATTTTTATTTTATATTTCTACCAACATTCTCACCAGAACTTGTTTTTAATAGAGGTCATTCTTACAGGTGTGAAGTGATGTCAAATTGGTTTTGATTTGCATTTTGAAAGTGATAATGAGTCATTTTACATTCCTCTTGGTATCTACTCATCTTCTTTGGATAATTATTACTATAAATCCTATATTTCTTTTTTGAAAAACAAAACTCCTAATTATATTAATCAGGTCTTCATATTGTCCTGTCTATACCCGGAGATCTTATGAGAACCTTCACTGTGATAGATTCACTTCAAGTATTTTGAATCTAGATTCATACAGAGAATTCAGGTGGTCTCTCCAGGGCCCTGAAGTGATATGCAAATTCTTCAAATCTGCATATGTTTTTGCATTTTGTTTTTATTCTGGAGAGAGGTCCCACACTTTTCTTCATATTTATGAGAGTGTGTCTGAGATACAAATTCTTACTTTGTTCAAAAAAATATACATCATCTCCATACCATGCGTAGCCTGACTTGGTAAATGCTCTGAGGACCCATCTTAAGTGAAACTTGGTGCACTTCTAGGATCCAGTTTTAAAGAAGCATCTTTTCCAGGCTTTCTGACAACAAATTTTCTTATACAAGACTTGCCTCCTCTCCAAAATGGAAAGTATAATTATTTTGCTGACTTTATTTTTTTTTTCTGAGAAACTATAATCACTATATTGAGGGACACACTCTTTAAAGATAAAACTGTTTTCTGACAGCAGAATGGTTTCCCAGGCAACCTAAATAATTTCCTAGGACAAAGTTGTTATCTTTTTTCACTGGGAAAGAAAGTCCCAAGAAGTTGCTGACATCACATGTAAAGAAAATGGAATGTAATATAATGTCACATTGTTCTCTATATCAACGTGTCTCACCAGGATCATTTGAATAAATAAAGAGCTGTTGCCAGATGCAAAGAACTTTAATGACCCATATAAAGTTAGAAAATATTGCTACAGATGAATATTTCCCTCTGAATGGTAATGAGTCAGTGAACAGTATAATCGTTACTATGGAAGGATACTCCTATTCAAACTAGGATAAGGTGGTAAGGGGTGCTGACAGAAATTGTATGGGAGAACAAAATAAATTAGAATAGGAGACCAAATTACAAGCTATTAGCAAAACCTTCTAAAGCAGTCTAAAGTTCATGTCTATACTTCCATATTTGGGGCTTCATTCTTTGGCTTATCATACCTCTATTTTGAAAGGCAATATTCAAGGGAAATACAACATTTAGTACTTGTTGATCATAGGACCCAAATTCTGTCCTACAGTCTACTGAGCTGTTTTGTGTGTACTTCTAGTGCTTAGATACGTAAGTGGTCAAGAGAACTGTCAATAAAAATGATTAATAGATGCTCTGGTCCTGTGCAGCTCAGATGCCTATTACTACTCCCAATCAACCCACACCCCAACACTCTGATCCTACTGTTGCCTCAAGTCTCCTTTCTAGTTCATGAGCTGTATAAGTATGTATTACAGAGTTCATAAATATTTGTGTATGCTAGTCTAATAATTACGTTCTACAACTAAGTGATTTTGTGAAAAATAAATAGTATGGATTTTAGTCATTTTCCATATTCTAAGTTTTGAATAGTCACAGGCAGATAGTTGTTAAATGTGCCATGACTGTTATAGATCTAAATGCTATCTTGGAAGGCTTCCCACAGTGGGCATTTGGGAAGATAGTATTCTGACTTAGTATAGAGGCTCATTAAGTTGAAGTTGGCATTCATCCCACACTGCAAATAGCTGTCTCTTACCTCCTGGATAGACCATATACTAAAAATTATGTCAAATGCATCATAGGTGTAAATATAAGAGCTACGCCTAAAGAAAATGTTTGTAGCCATGGTTTAATCTATGACTTCTTAGATATAGCACAAAAATATAGGTAGCAAAAGAAAAATAAATCAGATTTCATGATAATTGAAAGATTTTGCTTTTGAGGATACCTTGTAAGTAAGGGAGAGGGCAGCATGCAATAAAGAAAATTATTTTAAACAATATCTAATACTGAATGTTGTATATAATGTACAAAGAACTCTTTCAACTCAATAATAAAAAATATAAACCACTCAGTTAAAAACTGGCAAAGGATAGATATGACTTCATAGACAATATTAATGGAATTCTAACTCAACAGTGAAAAACAAAAAAGAATTCTTACATTCACAGCATGGATAGAAATAGAAGGGATTATGTTAAGTGACTGGAGGAGAAATACTTTTATCTTAGATAAGAGATCATTATGAGAAAGAAATTTATCATCAGAAAAGAGAGAAAAAGTCAGAGACAAAACTAATCAGATAACAAACTGGAAAGTGGGACTGAAAAATCAAGACCATTGAATGGAAAAAGAAAACTGGAAAACAAAGGAGGAAAAGGGCCCACTGGACCATGGTGGAGGCTCTGGGTGCTTTGATGGTGGATATGATTTGGAAACATACACCTAAAAAGGTGTGAGTCATGTACAATGCTGTAAACCAATATTACCTCAATTGAGAATAACAATTGTATATAAAATCCATAGCAGTATTTTTCACAGTGGCCTGCAAATGGAAATGAAATATATGTCCATTAACAAATGGATATTTTTTTAAAATGTGGCATGTACATAAAATAACATGTTATTTGACTATAAGAAGCAGTGGCGTATTAATACCTACTACATCATGAATGTATTTTGAAAATATAGTGCTGCATGAATGAAATCATTTGCCAAAAGCCACATTTGTATGATTCCATTTATAGTAAATCTCTGAAATTAGCAAATCTGTTAGAAGCAGTAAGTAGAGTTGACATTTCTAGGAATTGCAGAGAATAGGAAATGGGAAGTGACTTCTAAAGGGTAAAAAAATCATTTTGGGATGATAAAATATTCTAAAATTAAATAAGTGTTGTTCAATTCTGTGACTGAACTAAAAATTGCTGAATCATATTCTTTGAAGAGTTAAACTTTATGGCTATGAATTATGGCACAATAAAACTTTTTCAAATATATCCCCCCAAAAAAGAAGAAGAAACAGCAGCAGCCTAGGAATGAAACATGTCCATTTCTCATTAAGCCTGGAGAAGTGGGTATTGGGTATTACTAGTGCCTTTAACATAAAAGGACAGAGTCCCTTGAAGTTTCTTTATCCAAGATACCAGTAATTGAAGTTCAGACTGATGCCTCCTCTAAATTGTATAAGATTATTTTAAGTCTATTGGGCAAGCAGTTCTAGTTACCAGCAGATATTTGTTTTCTTAATAACAAAAATGAGAATATATTTCAGTGAAAAAAACTGATTGCTATACAAAAGATGATTTAGAGGGAACAGGGATAAAAAAATAACATATCTTCAAACAATGTTCTTTTATCTCCATATTGTAAAGTAGAAAAGGTGTCACTTAATTTCAAATGTTTGTTCTAAAAATAACAGTAAACCCAATTATAACAGTAAATATAGTGTACTTAGCATGGCATATACATTTGAAGTACCCAAAAATAATGAGTATATTGCTCATAAAGAAGTCATGTTGCCTTAAAAATCTATATTTCCTGGTTCTTTGTTGATCTACATCTTTTTTTTTTTTTTTT
>PVHY01033300.1:0-11245 GCA_004024945.1 Uropsilus gracilis
TGTTGCCCGGGGTAGTCTCGAACCCACAAACTCAAGCAATCCCTGGCCTCTTACCTCCCAGCTCTTGGATTACAGGTGCGCACCACCAAGCCTGGCTCTTTTTTTCTTTCTTTCTTTTTTTCCCCCCTCACTCTTTCCTTCTATAACACATTCCCTGCTGTCACTGTATTAGCTTCCCAGAGTGGCCATGGCAACCGGAGTGGCTTCAGACACAGAAATGTGCTCCCGCAGTTCCGGGTGTGACAAGTCTGAAACTGGCTGTCAGCAGGCCTGGCTCCTCAGCTGAGCCTGCCAAGGCTGGTCTCCTGAGGCCAGGGCTCTGCCAGCCACTGCTGGTGTCACTCTGCTGGCAGAGACATCACCCAGGTCTCTGCCTCCATCCTCTGGCTGCCTCCTCCCCCTGCACATATCCCCAGAAACAGCCTTCACCAAACACCGCAGACCTGGGTTTTCCACACTGGAAATATCTCTCTTCACAGTCTAGAGACACCCAACGCCAAGGTGCTTTGGGGGTCAGCCTTGGGGGTCAGGGTCTGAGGGGGGGGGCTGCCGTCTTGCTGCATCCTCACTAGCTCCTAACTTGGAAAGAGGAAGAGCACTCCGAGGCTTCCTCTTCCTTTAGACTCCAGTCCTGATGAAATTGGACCCAAAAGGGGCAGAAGCTTCTAACCCACAAGCCACAGGTTTGCATCACCCGCTCGGAGCAGTCGCCTCTCAAATGCAGTTCAACAACAGGGTTTTATTAATGAGGGAAATTAACCAGGAAAAACAAAAAGACCTCAAAGCCACAAGTGGCCAGTAATTTCACCCCAAGTACCGTCTAGTCCAAAAGTCCCAAACACATGTCCAAGATGGCGGCCTCCAAACCTGCAGGCAGCCTGCAACATCCAGTTCTTCTCCAGCATCTTCGCTTCTCTTGTATTTGGAGCTGCTCCACTTCTCCAAGGCTCTTCAAACTTCTTCCACAAATGCTGATGCACAAATCAGCTTTCCAAATCCCTGGCCATCTCCAGGGACCAGCTCACTATGCCACCTTGCTGTGGCACCACACTCTCCACATCGGCCACTCTTCTGGTTACCATTGACTCCTTGCCACCTCCAGCTCACTCTTCATGGGCCTGTTCCATCAGTCTGCCATTCTCATTTCTCTCTCCCTTTCCTTTTCTTTCTATCCTTGCTCCATCCTTTTATCTGTCTTTTGGTGCTTCTTGCTTCTTGCACATCTTTCTCTCAGACCCCTCCCACCAGGATATTCTGGCACCAATACAGCTTTAACTGCATCACTCACAACCCTGTATCACTACCAGGTCAGGGCCCACCCTTGTGATCTTACTGAACCATAATAGTTCCTGCCAGGCCTCCCTCCAAATGCAGTCACACTAGGGGTGTGGCTTTTGACCCATGAAGAGGTGGATGGGCACAGATCAGGTCATGCAGTTCTGCATCTTCTCATCTTATAAAGACACTGGCCAAGTTGCATCAGAAGTTTCTCTGTGGATACAGGCATCTGTGAATGGCCGTTGTAGATCATCTCCTCTGCCTCAGTTTGCAGCTTTGCCATGGGCCGGGTGCCTCAAGTCCGTGGCCTTCATCTCCCGTGGAGTGGGGAGGGGTGCTTGCTCTCTTAGCTGGCATCTCAGAAATGAGATTTTGGCTCCTCCAGACCCAGTGAGTGTGTAGGTGTGGCTTCATGACATCTTGTCTCCATAGTTGTTTCTCCAGTCTCGCATGCACTGCTTCTCTTGATAGTCCATCTCTTGTGTCCTGCTCAGATGTATGGGCTGGATGTTTACATGATTCCTCTCCCATTCTATGGTGGTTTTTGGATTATTTATGTTCTTCCTCCTCCTGAAGATTGACTGGGGTGAGAGTGAAAGGGAAGGTCATCCCACACCTCCCCCCTCATGCACTGGTACTTCCTTGCGTGGTGGTGGGGCCCGGATGGCCAGGCAGACTCAATCCCAAGCCCCCTTGGAGGAGGGGCTTGGCTAAATCCTGCCTCGACCCTCCCAGCTGGCAGATGGCTGCCCAGTGCAACCATCCACTGGTGGGTAGGGTTAAGACCCCACCGTGACCCCCCTCCCAGGCTCTCTAGCACAGGGGGCCTAGTTGGGGTTCCTCATCACCTTGGTTCCCTGTTGGCAAAGGGGCCCCAAGGCCCAGTTCCCCAGGTATGCTGGCTGCTTGTTGGCGGACCTGAAAACATTAGTATTTTTTAATGCACCAAAGGAAGGACAATAGCATGAACCCCCTGTTCTCACCCCCCAGCAGGGATACTTCATGGGTTGTGTCCACAAGACCCCAGAATTGGAAGTACCCCATGTTCTGTTCTATACACTGCTGTCCCAAGTCTTGAAATTTTTACTGTCTCAACAAGTAGGCTTGACTCATTTTCCACTGGGTTGTCTATTTCTCTAAAGCTTATTCATTCTTTCTGTATTTTTCTTACATTGTTACAGACCCCATAGTTCTCTTACCACCATGTCACCCATGAACCGTCACCATGATCCCTTGGGTTCACCCCTTCCCTGATTTTACCCTCCACTGGGCCCTCTAAATAATGGACTTAGTCCAGCCCTCCTCCCTGATCCAACAACTATTGATATCTTGCTAACAGCAAAACTTATTGAAGACCTACTGTGTGCCAACTATTGTCCTGGGTGGTAGGGTTCAAAGACAAGTCTTTGGGGATTCTATGATTTGACATAGGTTAAACTGCTAGATTTGGCATAAAAATCTAAGAGGTCTGCTTAAACAAGGTCTTAACTTAAACATACTCCCGATCTGAAATTGGGTCTCCCAATTCTTCTGATGACCATTCCATCCATAGAGTATGGGGGTCATACACTCCAACATAGTTTCACTGGTTTATGCTTGTCCATCTGTCCTACTATCTTTGGCTATTTCTTAAGGCAGAAGTCATGCTAGTCTTGAGAGAGCCAGTGTGTGTACTGGTTAAGACCTGCAATCTGTAACAGGCACAGCAGCTGCAGACCTACCCTCTTGGCTGTGTGGCCTGGGCACACCACATGTCTTCTCGGCAGCCCTATACAGTGCTGTCAACAACCTTCTAGTGCCACTGCCTGGTTTACACAGAATGCCCCGGAGCCCTTAGCTTTGTCTCGCTCCTGGTGATTACTGAGGACTTTCCCTATTGTCCCACAATCCAGTGGGAACTTCAATGACAACTGTTAACAAGTGCCATTAACCCATTAAACCATGGATGACTCTGGTCAACTGTGATCGCTGCCAGGGTGAGTAGACAGACATCTTTCTTGGTTGTATTAATTGTACATATTATTCTTTTTCTAGGTATAGTAAATTGCCCAGGACATAAAATGGCATGACCCTCTTACCCGTTTTATGTGTATTGCACTGTCAGTATAGAGTTCAGTAATAAATTTACATTGTGATGCAACCAGCCTCCAGAACTTCTCACCTTCCCAAAGTGAATGGCTGTCATTCCCCACGTTCTTCCGGCACAGTGACCACTACTCCTCTTTCTAGCTCAGTGAACTGATCACATTAAACACCTCATAGAAGCACCTCGAATCATGCTCGATTTGTCTTTTTGTGGCTGGCTTCACTGAGCATAATATCAAGATCCATTCATGTTACAGGATTTCCTACCTTCGAGATGCATACTGCATGAGCTGTAGAGAACACATGTAGTGAATCCATTCCCCCTGTTGGCGGATGCTTGTGTTGCTTCTGTCTGTTGCTTGTGAAGAATGCTCTTAAGGGAACATAGATAGGTGAATTCTCTTCTGAACTGATTTACGCCATCATCATCTTAGTCACAATTGCAGAATTATTTGCGTAGCTTAGTTTCACACAACCAGGAACTGGAAGGAAAACACGGTGCCTGGTGTCTAGTAGATTAAGATCTGGCCCCTGCATACCATGGAACATACAGGCCTGAAGCAAGAACTACTTTGTGACTGCCCTGAGGAGTGTCCTTAGGCTTAAATGACATCATCTGCTTTAAGATGGCTAAGATGGCTATCAAGGCACAGGTGTTTTGAGTGTGGCTCTTCTGGCCTGTCCTTCAACTCATCAGCTTTCACTGACTTTACCTGCTTTGGGGAGATTATCACCCTCACCTCCATCCCCCACCCCCATCCCCACCCCCACCCCCAGCTCCCTTCTCTGTCTTGGATTTTGTTCACTCATTGTTTTGCAAATCTTCTCTCTGGTTTCCCCACCTATGTTCCTCATGCATCTCTGTGGCATCCCTCCCTCATGGGATCCAAGCTTGCCAGTCCTGTTGGGCCAGGTTTGACTTTCACAGTTTTGCAACAGCCAGGTTCAGAACTATTACCTGGGCCCCTCCCCCAATAATTGCTCAGCAGGGCTCCCCCAAGAAGTTAAAGACCTGGGAAGCCTGCCTCCCAGGAGCTGGAGCTGAGGCATGGGCACTTCTGTGTTAGTATCATCTTCCATTTGCTGCAAGGCTTCAGGACTAATTAACTGTGCCTTCAATAAACATTTTCTCATCTTTCTGCAGTGCCTTTAGGGCTGATTTCTGAACAGCTCTGAGTCCCTGGGTCTTGAGGCTGCTGATAGGGTGGCAATCAATAGCTAGCCAATGATCTTGCTCATTGAAATCAGGCTCCCATACCTGTAATCCCAGCACGGGAGGTCGAGGCCAGGGATCACTTGAGTCCGCGAGTTTGAGTTCGAGACTACGCCAGGCAATATGGCAAGAACTAGTCTCTAAAAAAATAGCTGGGTGTGATGGCACGTGCCTGTAATCCCAGCTACCTGGGAGGCTAAGGCTAAGGTTCTTCTGAGTCCATGTGTTTGAGACTGCCCCAGGCAACATAGCGAGACGACCTAGTCTCTAAAAGAGAGAGCGAGAGAGACAGAGAAAGAGAGAGATGGAGAGAAAGAGAGGGAGAGAGCGAGAGAGAGAGAGGGACCAGGCTCCCTCTTCTTGTCTGTGCACTGTGTGTTGTGTGCTCTGTGCATCCAGCTATGAGAAGGCTAATAAATTACTTGAAGGGAGTCACATTAGGTGATAAATTGGTAGGCAATGGAAAGATGGGCCAAAGACATTCTCTACTGCCTTCTCTTTTCTTTTTTTTTGAGACTAGGTCTTGCTATTTTACCTGGTGAGCCACAGGCTCACGTTGCCTGGGGTACCACAGACTCAAGTGAATTGATCCCCAGCCTCAGCTTCCCAGGTAGCTGGGATTACAGGCGCGTGCCACCACGCCCAGCTATTTTTTGGAACTAGGTCTCGCTTTGTTGCCCAAGTCTCGAACCCACCCACAGACTCAAGCGATTCCCAGTTCCAGCCATGTTCCAGGCTCTGCTTAAAGGTACACACCACCATGCCCGGCTTTCCCTACTGCCTTCTCTTTTCATTAGATGTTGGGTGGTATCTATCAGGCACCTGGATACTGCAATTTGAACAGGGAAACCTGAGGATTGTGGGTCTTAGTTGTCTTACCTGGTTAGCCACTTGTATAAAGGCGGGGGGGGGGGGCAAGAATTGGCAGTCATGTGGGAAAGCTCAATCCAGCCCCCAAACCATTGGAGCCTGCCTAGCTGGGTTTCAAGACATACCCCTGACAATCAGAGAGAAATCAAACAGGAGATTTTTTTCACTTTTGAAATTCCTGGCTTGCTTTTCCCTAATGCATCTTCTCATTATGCAGCATTTAAAATTCCATCCCCTCTCCCGTCACTCTGTGATCATTCACTGTTGTTACTTTGAGAAATAATTATAAGAAAGTCACATTTATAGCTGTTAGATTTGGGTGCCTCAACATTTTGTGGACAAAAGAAACTGTGTCACATATGAAATATACAAAAATTCACAAGTCCACACTGCAACTATTTGGGGGAAAAAACCCTCTGCAGCCCTGGGGAGCCCTAGAGAACCCTAGAGAGCAGGCATGTTGCTTTGAGTCTGGTGAGGGCAGATTACATGGCCTGCTTGTAAAATGCGAGCTGTTCCCCTTGACTTTCTCTTCCTACACGCATTTCAGATTCAGCTTCTCTTGATGAAGGATAGACTTTCAGTTTCTTTAAATATTTCAGCATGAATCCCCAGAAGAGAACTCCCTTTGTAACATAAAACCATGATTTAACAACTGCATCTGAAAGATTACCCGTGTGCGAGGGATACAGAAAACCAAGGTTAGGCATGAAGAGACAACCAGATATTACCTGCCTCCTGTTGGAAATCTGCAGGGTCTGCTTGTAAAGGACACCCACCCCCTCCAAAAAATTGAACTGAATTGGATCAGGGTCATTAAGTCTAACAGCAAACACTGAGGTCAGAGGACCAGGTTAAGACCACAAGAAGAGTCAGCAAGACCCAGAATGTGGGAACCTGCCTGAACCAGGAAACATGGTTTCTTCTACAGCACAACATTTGCAAAATGACAAGCAGGAAGAAAAACTCTAGATAGGGCAGTTAGGAGCCATATTGATGGAATGCATCTTGGATGGTTGACCCTGCCTCCGAAGAACCCAGGGTCACACATGGATGAAATGACCATAAAAATGAGTCTATGAGAACTTTTCCTGAAAATAATGTTCCGAGCATGTCTAAAAATAGAATCAGACATTCACATGACACACAGACACAGCTGTATGGTATCTGGGACTCGCTTCCCAAACAGTGCCATTTGTGTATCACTGAGGCGGGAGCTATGGGGATGACAGATGAGATGAACTTGGCCTACAGTTGGTACATGTTGAAGTTGCTCTGTGCAAACTCATTATCTCATTCTATCTACTTTGTTGTGTGGTCGCGATTTTCCATAATAAAGGGGGAAATGGATGCATGCATGCTTGCACAATACTGTGCTGTGAACTCTCTGGAGGGAGTGAATGTCTATAAATAAGCTTTAATCATGCAGAGATTGGAGTCATTTGCTGCTTTCCTTGGCCTGGGATGCAGCAGCTCGCTGGAACGTGACGGGTTGTGAGCTCAAAAGGAAGTGCTACATGTGTCCTGGCAAGGTGAGGTGAGGAGCTGGGGACAGCCCCTCCCTCTGGAAGTGACAGCCTCTCTCTGCAGTGCCCTCCTGGCCCTGACTGTGGTTCCCTCTCCCAAGTCAGCAAGGGCTGGAGCAGCCAAACCCTTGACATTTATTCTGCATATCTCCTGCGTCACTTAGGACAAAAACCAGCATTGATTCGAATCAACCTTTAAAAGCAACTAAATATACATTTCATGATGCGGAATCAATCTACACATAAATATCATCTGGTTCTTCAATATTTAATCTTTTTCTCTCTGGGTCTCATAAACATTCCCTGTTTTCATCACGACTCCTTTGAATCTAGATATTGTTTTCTCTGGATGTTCTGCAGCATTTTTACTATCAACCTCCCTTGAAATCAGGTCAACCTTTATATTTAGGGGGTGGTTTTCGCTCCTGGGGCTCAGTGTGCCAAAAGCTGGTGACCTACTTGGTCTTGAGGGCTGTCTTTCCCTGATTCCCTAAAGCCACTCACAGAGTCTGAGCCCCTCATTTTTGAATAACAAGGAGAAAAGCATGTTTTGAATCAGGAAAAATGGTCCTTATGCCTTTTCCTGAATAAAAGGCTGAATCTTGAAACTGTTCATCTTTTATTTATTTATTTTATTTAGAAACTAGGTCTCACTATGTTGCCCGGGGTAGTCCTGAACCTGCGGACTCAAGTGATCCCTGGTCTCAGCCTTCCAGCGCTGGGATTACAGGTGTGCTCCACCATGCCCCACCCCAGAAACTGTTTATCTTTAAGAGCAAAGAAAACTTGAGTTTTTTGTTTTTGTTTTTTTGAGACTAGGTCTCGCTATTTTGCCCTGGGGAACCATAGGCTCATGTTGTCCGGCGTACCATGGGCTCAAGTGATCCCCAGCCTCAGCTTCCTAAGTAGCTGGGATTACAGGCGTGCACCATCATGCGCAGCTATTTTTTGAGACAAGGTCTCACTATGTTGCCCTGGGCAGGTTTTGAACACGAGATTCAAGAGCTTCCCAGTCTTGGCCTTGCTTTATAGGCTGCAATTAAAGGCATGTCCAGCCCCCTTGAGAAGTTTTTTAATGAAAAGAACTGGAAAGTTCTTACTTTGAGGTACTTTTGGACATCTCTTTGTGGTGCTGTGGAAATGAATTGGTCCCTGATGCAGGGAAAGCCAGCCTAGGCTGAGGGGATCATAGCATTTTAATCAAAGTAAAATAACTGGTTTCTAGACTTTACATGAAAAAGAAACACAAACTACCCAGTCCTTTCAGAGATTAAGTTTATTGTGTTTTTATGCACATTAGTTGAGTACTTTTCAGATTGTAATTTAAGAAACGTACATGGGAAATGTTAAAATATTCCACTGTGTTTGAAGTGGGAGTAGAGACTGAAAAAAAAAGTCTTTAAAAAATTCGTTTTGCTCTAATTTTATGTTTCTCAGTTTTAATTGTCTTTGCTTCAAATTCTCTGAACTGTGTACCTCATTCATAGCTTGAACAGTAACAAGTGCCCAGAACCCATGAATGCCAATGTGTTGGGAATTCTAGGTCACAACTCAGCAGTAATTATCTTTTTGCTCTCAATGCTACATTCCCACATTTTTTTTTTACAAAAAGAGACTAAGTCTCCCTATGTTGCCCAGGGTTGTTTCAAACCCGTGGACTCAAATGATCCATGGGTTAAAGGCTAAGGCCTCAGCCTCCTGGGTAACTGGGATTACAGGTGCGCACTACCACACCTAGTTAACATTCACATTTATTTTATCAGGAACCTTTGAGATGTTATGAAGCAAGGAAGGAATGAGTCTCAGCGGTAGCAAAAGGTGTCCAGTTACTTGTTGAGGGGATAATGGAAATTCCAGGACCTATAGACAGCAATCTGGCAAAATCTCTCATGAAGCTGTTTAAGACAGTGATGACTGTGTGCAGCTGTGGGGATCAACTAAGAATAAGTCACACAAAATTCACCCACCCCAGTTCCTTTTTTGAAATTGATTCTAGGTTGCTAGAAGGAGATGCTATAGTTAGGGGTCTTCATTTTCCCGGGTTATTAATGTCTTCCTTGTTTTAAGATGGGCAGATTGGAGATGTGGACTGGGAGAAATTTCAGAGACATTTAAGTAGGTTGAACCCATGCCTGGGTTCTTGAGTGATGGATTCACTAGAGGGTCCCTGGAGAGTATGTCAAGGCATGGTCCAGAACTTCTCCTTGTGATGTGACAGGAGAGGAAGGTGCAAGTGGGCATGCTGGGACCTTCAGTAACTCAGCAGGTGACACGGTGATGGGTGGGGCATGCACAGTGAAAGAAGACCACCTAAAAAAACACTCATTCAAAAGGACACCTGTACTCGAATGTTTATCACAGCACTATTCACAACAGCCGGGACATGGAAACAATCCAAATGCCCCAAAAGAGATGAATGGATCAGAAAGTTGTGGTAGATGTACACAATGGAATATTATTCATCAATCAAAAAGATAATAAATTTGATGCATGTGAGATAACATGGATGGACTTAGAAGGAATCATGCTAGCAGAAATAAGCCAGAAAGATACAGAGAAATACTGTATAATCTCATGCACATGCAGGATATAGGAAAAACAAGCAAACAAAAGGACAAGGAAAACAAAACTGTCAGCAGAACTGAAGCATCGAACAGGGGAGGGGAGGGGGTAAAATCAGGGGAGAGACAGGCACAAGAGATTAAGATGATGACACGGGTGACAAGGTAATGGGAGAACCTCGGGGTAGACATTGAACCACCATTGAGTGGTAAGAGCAACAACCTGTGCTAAACTCTTTGTACAAACAATACAGTTCAGCTGAGCTCAGGCTCCCCCCCGCCCCCCCCCCAGTTCTGGAGCTGGGCACAAGCCAGAGAGAGGTAGTCTTGAAACCGGGTAAGAAAACAAGCAAAACAGGGTGTTTAACCAAACTTATAAAGGGGAGCAGCTGGCCTTTTAAAGCCAGGCCACACACCAGCCTGCATATGTGGTAGCAAGACCACAAAAACCTTAAGAAGAGGTAAAAACTGATTTACTTATTAAAAGGGCAAAAAAAATCGCTAAGGGATGCAAGGAACCCCTTCGGTGATCTCACCACACAGTCCAGTCTCTAGTGCAATGAGCACAAGGCTGCAGCAGCCATGTTGCATCCACAAAATGGCGGCTGCTCCACCTTAACCCAGATAAAGGAGCCGAGATGGCGCTGTCACTCCTTCAAAGACACAGCTCCACTCACCCCAAGCCAGAAAAAGTTAAGATGCTGTCATCAATCCTTCTTCAAAAGTGGGAGATTCAAATCCATCGAGGAAACCAGGATGGCGATGTCAGTTCTCCAAAAGGCACAGCTCCAACATTCTTTCAGCTCCAACTACAATGTAGCCCCCAAACCAGCAAAACTCACTTGATTCAGCAGCAACAACCACTTCAGATGTCTCACATTGAAAACAGCAACACAGCAAATTCTCTTCAGCTTTCCAGAAGACTTCCAAGCTTCGCCATTTCAAAGTTAAACCAAGTGCTCAAGTACTACGTTTCCAAGTCTACACAAGTTACAAGTCTCTCCAACATGCTTCTCCAGGTTCCAAGCAGCCTAGGCTAGCACCTGGGCCCTGCTGGCTCCCACACCTGGAAGCTGGCAGCTCCTGCAGCTCCTCTGCTCTCCTCTTCTCTCTCCTCTCCATGTGTTTTGCCCCAGTCTCCTCCATAGTCTCCTGATACTAATCCTATCACGAGGAGGCTTGGCTACCCTTTTCCAAATCTGCATCCACCATTGAACGGATAGCTGCTATTTCAATGCTGCACCACCAGTACTGAGGGCCACAGTACCCCTACTTTCACTACAGTCCCCCTAGTAGTCCCCCCACAGACACCCCCGGCATTGCATTGCCGCTGAGTTCCGTGGTCACAGGGCTCACACAGCTGTTCACAACCTGCTGCTCGCGCGGGGCCTTCCTTGCATCCAGAGGACTCTGGACATTCTCATCTGGTTTCCTGACTCTGCCCCACATGCCTCTTGTCTTTGGTTGCTCTGCTCTGATCTGTCACAACCACAAATGTGGCAGTAGGTCGAGTCCGAGAGCCCTGCTGTGTACTCCCAAATCCAGGCAGGTCTTGGGGATCCACAACAACCCGCATCATCCAGGCCTTGTACCTTTCTGCCCCCATCATCTGTCAATACCTCCACTCCTGACTTCAAGCTCCTGGACTTGTGTCTCATCCAGGTGGCTGGAATGTACGACGCCCCCCCCCACCTCCTGTTCTCCATCTCCTC
>PVHY01033301.1:0-11250 GCA_004024945.1 Uropsilus gracilis
GATGCGGGCAGTGGGGGACGCGGGCAGTGGGGGACGCGGGCTGGAAAGCAGAGCCGGTCGCGGGTCCGGGCGGAGTCGGCCACGGGGAGCGTCCGCGTCGGATCCGGCACCGACTGTGCCACGTGGTTGGTCGTCGCTCTCGGCGCCCGGCTCCGTCCACGCATGACCCGGGGCCGCCAGAGCTGCGACCCCGAGCCCCAGGCCAGCCCATCAGCCCTGCCCCCCGCAGGGATGCGCTCGAGGCCTGGCCCTCGCCGTCCTGCTCAGGACCACCAGCCCACGAGGGCCAGCGATGCGTGGGGCCGGCGACAGGGACGCGGGCGGACGCACGGCCCGGCCCAGAGCGCGGCGCGGCCTCCTGGCCCAAGGGAAGGCCCGCGTCCAGCGGGGGTCGGCCAGGCCGCAGCGTCCACCGGGGGCCGCAGCTGGCTCACCACGAGACGGGCCCACCTCCCCCGGGACCAGCTGTGCAAGCAGGGAGGCCGCTGGGCTGAGCCAGCCCCGCCGCTACAGAGGACATGGCCAGACGTCCACAGGGCAGCAGGGGCAGGTGGGCAGCCGGGGCAGGTGGGCAGCCGGGTGCTACCTGTCCCCCGCCTCTGCCCGTCCCCCCGCCCGCCCCCCCATCTCCACCTGTCCTGTCTCAGCTCCGGTCGCTCAGACGCCGCAGAGGCTGCCCCCGCCCCTGGGACCTGCCCTGAGCGTCCCTCCTACCGCCTCTGCTGCCCGCAGGCCTGCACCTCCGCCCGCGGGGCTCCGTCCTGACCGGCTCCTTCCCTTCCTGGCCTCCCCGGCCCCGACTGACCCGCCTCCGGGTGCTGGACACCTGCTGGCCCCAGGGCGCCCTTGTGGTCAGCTGCAGGTGCCCAGCGGGAGCCGGGCCGGGAGGGGCCCGGCGCTGCTACCCCCTCCCTCCCCTCCGCCCGCGGGGCGTCACTGGGGCGTCGCAGAAGCGGACACCGACCCAGGTGGCGCCCACGGGAGACGCTGCGGAATGTTCCAGAAGCACCAGAAGCGGCTGCGAGGCCCGGACTGCGGTTAGCGACCCGCGAGTCCGCAACGCAGCCGCCTCCCGGGCGACCTGGCTCGGGGGCCAGAGGACAGGCGGCCCTGACCCCCCGGCCAGGCCGGCGGGCAGCTGTCCAAGGTGCTGCCCCGCCCTCCGCCGGTGCCCCGCCCTGTCCGTTCCTCCGGCTCCTGTGTCTGTGCCCGCTGCCAGCGCGTCGGGCCCGGCCACCCTGCCCGGCCGGACCAGCTCGCCCCGGACCACGCCTGCCCCCCCCCGCAGACCCCGCCCCCACCGCCGCCCCTGGCGGCCCCAGGCCCAGCCGGCCCCGCCTCCCGCAGGACAGGCCTGCCCGTCGGCCCGCGGGGGCCAGCGCGCACCTGGCGCCGCCCAGGGCCCGCCTGAGCCGCCCGCCCCCACGCCCCGGCGGGGAGCCGCTCTCCCCAGGGGCCTCCTTGGGGCGCAGGGCGCAGCCCCGCCCCCACCCCCGCACCTGGCGCCCGCGGGCCTGCGCGCGCCCACCGGCTGCCCCGAGCAGCCGCCCTCCTGGCTCTGGGCGCCCTTGGCGAAGACAGCCCGCCCGCGCGTCCGGGCGGGGGGGAGGAGGGGACAGCCAGGCGTCCACGGGGCTGCGTGGCCCTCGCCCAGGCCTCGCAGGGGCCGGCTGCGCGGGAGCGTCTTGCCCCCGCCCCACCCATGGCATTTCTGCCTCCGCGCCCAGATCTCGGCTCCACCTGCTCGAGCCCACGCCCGCTGGAGGTCTGGGGGGGCGGGGGGCGGGGGCGGGGCGGGGGGGAGGGGGTCGCTGCCAGGGCAACTGGAAGCCGGCAAGAGCGAGGCGGTGATGGGAGCAGCGGGCGAGGCACGTCCCGCCCACCCGCCCGGCCCGGCCTGGCCTCCCTCACTGCCCCGCCTGCCCCCACACCCACCCACCCCGCCCCCCAGCCACCCCCTTCCTCCCCAGATCCCCCCCACACCTGCCCCCGCCCCCCAGGCTCTCGCCCAGCCCCGCCAGCGGCCCTGGCCGCGCCTCTCCAGCCGTCAGTCTTCCTAAGTGGCCGGTACCCCTGGAAGGGGCGGAGCCGGTTTCAGTTGATGGCGTTGGCGACGACGTTGTTTCCAGGGATCCCCGGCCGTTTGCCCGCAATTAGCCGCCTCTGGTGCGACCTGACCTGCGCTCAGGCTCGCTGCGGGGCGCGGGGGGCCAGGACCGGCCTCCACCGGGCACGGCCGGGGGCCCAGCCGTCAGCCAGGCGGGCACGGAGGGCGGCCGGAGGGGGAAGGATGGCAGGGGCGGTGGGCGCGGCCGGAGCCTCACGTCCTTCGCTCCTGAGAGACCGGCAGCGCTGCGCAGCTTGTGAGGAGAACAGGGCCCCCGGGCGATTAGCGTGGCCCCGGGCCCTCGAGGGTGGTGAGGGTGGCCGAGGGCTCTGCGGATGCGCGCAGGTGCCTCCTGGGCGGGCAGCTCAGCTCTCAGCGGGTGGTGGGGCGCGGGCAGGGGTGTGTCTGCTGCGATGATGCCACGCGGCTCAGAGCCACACGGCGTATAAACAGGCGCGGCGCGTCACAGCGCGGAACCGCGGAGCAACCATGTGCGGTACATTGGGAGCACATCACGTAGAGGCTGTGACTCGATCGCACAACATGTGAACGCCATGCAGCTGTTGCAGAGAGCTTGTGCCCCGAGGCTTGTGAATACCACAGAACGTCACGTGAAATCCCACCGACTCCCCGCACACAGCATGACAACATCAGTTGACGGGGGCGACGGGGGCGGGCACACGGACGCCCCCAAGGCGGCCCTGGCGACAGCGAGGGTGGCGGGGAAGAGCCTCCAGGAGAAGCTTTTCCCACAAAGAGCAGAGAAAGGCATGAAATGGCCGGAACTGGCTTTTTCAAGCTCTGGAACGGAAGCCCACAGCCCCGGGGGACAGTGCAGCAGGCCTCACTCCTGAGAAGGGCCAGCTTCGGGGCGTCAGCCCCCCAGAGCCCCCCGCACCCCAGCCCAGCCCGTGTCTCCCAGCCTGCGCTGCAGAGCTAAGTGGCTCAGCCAGCAGGCCCAGGGCTGTTGGGGCGGAGGGGCCGAGGGCTGGGGTGCGGGCTGCCCACACTGGCCCTGCCCCTCTGGCCGGCCGGCCTGTCCAGGTCCGGTAGGACCTCAACGGGGCGAGCCACAGCTGTGTTTCTCCAACGCGGCAGCAGCCGTCGGGACTGGGAAGCGCCCTTGGTGGCACTTAGGGGGCTGGGGGGGGGCTGGCCTGAGCCGGACCCCCGCGGCTGTGCGCGCGGCCGGGCGTGGCAGCTGCCCCCACAGACCCACTCGTTCCAGGCCTCGAAGAAGAGCGCTGGCCGGCCGTGAAGGACAGCTCCCCCGGCCGCGGCCGAGGCAGGGAGACGCGGGGCTGGGAGAGGCCGCCTCGGAGAAGCCGCAGGCCCGGGACGTGCGCATCAACGGGGCGGGATCGTGGGTCTAAAGATAGACCCTCCCGCTTCCAGCCGGTGGCTCTGCGAGCAGGACGAGGCGGCCGACGGGTGCAGGCTTGTTAGTGGCGCTCGGAGGGGAGGTGCCCCCCTGCCCCCCGTGGGTGGCAGCCAAAGGCCGGCCAAGCCCAGCGTGGCGCTCGGGACATGGCTCTCACGGAGGACACGTGTGCGCCCGCGTGACCGGCCATCCTCGGACACATCCCCGGGAGCGCGAGCCAGGCAAAGGTGCGCGAGGTGGGCGCCCCGAAGTGGACTCTGCTTTGCAGGGACAGCCTCGCCCTTGGCGTGGCTACGCGTCACCACCCTCTGCCCGAGTCCCGGACCCCTCGCGCCCCGAGCCCTGCGGCTCTTCCCCATCACCTCACCCCCCACCTGGCAGCCACATCAGTCAATTTGTGCCCGGCCACTTGGATGTTTTTTCAGTCTCTGGCTCACATCTAGGGGACCATGCGGTCCGTGCCCTTTGTGGTCTGACCCGCCTGGCCTGGCAGAGCCCATCGAGGGCCATGTTGCGAAAAGCATCTCCTCTTTTTGAGGGCTGCGTAGTATTCCACCGACCACGCCCACCACAGCCTGGGCCCACCCATCCCTCCTCGGGCACCGAAGCTGGGTCCGTGTCCTGTCTGCTGGGGATAACGTGACTCTGAGACGGGGTGCAGATGCCTTTCCAACAGGTGTCGTTCTAAGTCAGGACCTTGCGCTTTCCACCGCTGAGCTGGGAAGACCGGGACAGGAGGACAATTTTCAAATCACTCATATGATCAGGGCTGACAAATGTGCGCTCTGCTTGAGTCGCCTGCTCCGGAAAAGCCACCACAGGCGGGCAGCCTCCTCCCTCAGGCGTCCCGTGACCCGCTTCGCTGGGAAGAGGCATCTTCCCCATGTGACTTAGACGGGCTCCAGGAAAGCCCAGCTTCGCCACTGCAAGCTCAGCGCAGCCTGCAGCCGGCTGTAGGGGCTCCTCCCCTCAGGCTGGACCTGGAGCCACTTCGGAGTCCGCACAGGCCTCGGAGCCCAGAAAAGGCTCCGACAGGCGGCTGACCACAGAGCAGACAGCGGCAGACGTGCCACCCCTGCCCCCTGCCCGCTCCTCTGCCCACGCTTTGCCCTGCAGAGAAAACCCCCTTCTGCTGCAGATGCTGGAAGGGTTCGGGGTACGTTTTGCTTCTTTTATAATAATCGCTCCCTCCCCGCTCCTGAGACGCAGCCAGGCCCTTCCTTACCCGTGTCCAGATTCGTACCTTTCATTCCCAAGTCTTCCTGGGTAGGTTCCCCCCCCAAACGAAACGGCCAAGAGCCCAGCCTAACAGGACGGGCGGAGTCTGAGGAGACCCGCGCCGTGACTCAGCACGTGAAGAGATGTCTGACGTCACCCCTCGGAAACACAGGGCCCGACGAGAATGAGGCGCAGCCCCGGGAGGCTGGACTCGAAAGTTAGGTAACAACAAGTTCTGGGGAGGATGCGAAGAAACCCGAAGGCCTGCGCGGCGCCGACGGGCTTGCGAAGCGGGCTCCTGGCTTTGGAAATCAGTCCGGTATTCACTCCAAAAGTTAAACATGGAGTCGCCATATGGCTCAGAATTGAAAACATATGTCCACATAATAGCACAAATGTTTATAGCGGCTTAATTCATAATAGCTAAAAGTGAAACCCAGCCAAACGCTCGTCAGCTGACGGGTGGATAAATTAAATATGGTGAAAGCAGACAATGAAACTGTTCGGCAGTAAAATGAAATGGCCTGCTGATACCAGCGACACTATAGATCAACCTTGAAATGTCCCATTAAGCGACGTGGAGGAAGTTGCTCGCGAAGGCACCACGTTGAGCGGTCCCATGTGTGGGACTGCCGAGTCCAGAGACAGAGAGGGGTGGCTCCTGGGGTCTGCAGTGGGGGCAGGGGTGGGTCGGTGGGGCACAGGGGGAGGGATTCTCTCTGCGATGATGAAAACGTTCTTAAATGGGTCGAGTAATGGCCGTACAGCTCCTCGATTGCACTAAAAGCGTTGAATTGCTCACTTTAAACGGTGAGTTTTATAGTATGCGAATGACATCTCTAGCAGGTCGTTATAAAACCAGGAAGGCAGGGAGAGGGGGAGGGTGGGAGAAAGACTAGAAAATGATGTTCCACACGGACAGTAGCCCGAAGGGAGTCGGAGCGATGATCTCAGTATCAGAGCAAGCAGATCTCAGAGGAACTAATGCCAGGAACAAGCACAGATATTAAATAATACGAAACAGTTGATTTGCTAACAAGACAGCATTTAAAATGTGCACGCGCCTAACAGAGCAAAAACGCAGAGAACCGAGAAGAGAAATAAGCGAGTCTGTAATTAAATTCAGAGATTGCAGCGCCCTCACTTAAAAACACAGTGTGCCTTCGCATCTTGTCCTTCTACGGGGGGGTGGGGGGGCTTTCACTGCGCACAGTGTTCGCTGTGGGTAGCGTCATCAGATAAAGGAAGTTTTGTTCTGTTTTGGAGTTGCCGCATGCTTTTATGAATGGTGTGGAGTCTGTCAAGTACATTTTCTGCCTCTACAAAAGTGATGTGATTTGTTCCTTCTTTTCTGTAAATGCAGTCAATTACATTGATTGAATTTTTTTATGTTGCATTCATGAACTCAAATCCAGTGGGTGGAGTATGATTCTTGAAATAATTAAATTTCCAATGTCAATCTGTTACTATTTATTTTACTTTTTTTTCTTTTTAATCTGTGTTCGTGCGGAGTAAGTCTATTATTTTTCTTGTTTATAATATTCTTTTCAAGTCTGCTCTCAAAGTCAGGCTGACCTTCCAGAAAGAACAGGAAAGTGCTCTGTTCTGTCTGCTGTTTCTGTTTGGGGGGAAGCCCTTGCATAAGATTGGTACTTGTTTTACTAAAATATTTGAAAGAATTCGCTGGTAAAGCCAGTTGTGATGGATTTCCCTTTGTGCGAGGATCTGAATAATTAATTCGATTACTTTAATTGACATAAGAGTATAGAAAAGAAGGCAAAGTCTTTTCCATAGGAAGGTTCAGTGGAGTGGCCCCTGTATGGAACAGAATGGGTTTTGACCCCTACCTCACACCATACTGAAAAGTCAATTCCAGATGCATGAGTGACCTAAATATCAAAGGCAAAGCTTAAAGTTTTTAGAAGAAAACAGAAGACGTCTTTGCAAACTCAAGGATCTCTTAAATAGAAGACAGAAGCTAAAAACGCACAGGAGAAACATGATGAAATGACACAATATTACGTCTAAGGACATCTGTTCAACAAAAGATGCTATTGAAAGAGTGAAAAAACAACCACAACGTGGGCTAATATATTTATAATATATTTTTCAGAGGACTTGATTTCAGAATCAATAACTAACTTCTGCAAGTCAATTAGAAAGAAAGAAAACCTGCAAGAAAAATAAGCAAAAACATAAACTAGCGCATTCAGCAGAGCTTATCGGCCCATGTGACTGACAAGTAGACACAAAGTGTTCAGCTCCTTTGTTATCAGAAATGCAAATTGAAAGTAACAGTGCACAGCCACACCACAGCCACACCTATTAGAATTAAACTAGAACTAAACTAGAATTAAAGTAGAACAAAATCTTTTCAGAAATACCACTTATCAAGGAGAAGGTGGCAAAGCGGATTTCTCACTAACTTAACCATGCTTATTAGAAAACAAAAATGAAAACAAAACATCATTTCACCGACTCACTTCCTAAACAGGTCGGCACAACCACCGAGATCAGTCTTTGTCAGCATCTACGAAAACCGAGCATACAAGTGATTCTTGTTTGCAGACTCTGTATTCGTGAATTCACCGACTTGTTGACACTTGCTTGTCACTCTAAGATCAGCTCTCAAGCACTTTCACTATCATTCACAGGCACACATGCTTCCAGTGAGGTCAGGCAAGGTGAGGCTCCACCATCTTGTTTAGGCTCTGCCGTCTTGTTGATGCACCATCTTGTTAACACTGCCATCTTGTTGCTGCTCCACCATCTTGTTGAGCTCAGCCATCTTGTTGGCATTCCACCATCTTGTTGATATTCTACCATCTTGTTGAGGATCTGCCATCTTGCTGGTGGTCCACCATCTTGTTGATGCTTCATATTGTTGATGCTCAGCATCTTGCTAACACTGCCATCTTGTTGCTGCTCCGCCATCTTGTTGATGCTCAGCCATCTTGTTGCCGTTCCACCATCTTGTTGATACTCTGCCATCTTGTTGATACTCAGCCATCTTGTTGATACTCAGCCATCTTGTTGATGGCTCCATCTTGTTAATGGTTTGCCATCTTGCTGACATTGCCATCTTGTTTACGCGCCACCATCTTGTTGGTGCTGCACCATCTTGTTGACACTGCCATCTTGTTAATGTTCCACCGTTCTTGTTGGCCCATCATACTGTCACGTTGTCTTTTTCACATTCCCTTTAGTGTGGCATTTTCACACGTGGGTGCCTTGGGGGGAGCAGCGGCTACTTCAAACATCCTCCTGCACAATGCCACAGTGTTCTCCAGGGCCTCTAAATACAAGGCTGGTATGTGCCCCCTGGAGTAATTATGTGCTAGAGAAGTTTCCCTCAGGCGTGAGTTTATAGCGCTGTTGACAGTAAGTCCCACACTGATGAGTCAACAACATAAATTCAACAAGGTGTCTTTAAACAGAAACACATAAAACGAGGAGACGTATTGATCCGTTGATGAGACTGTTTTGGCAAAGGGCTCGCCGGAGCTTAATCCTGCCTTCCCCTGAGAGCAATGGCTCAAATTTACTAATTCAGTGTTTACGGCGACTTCATAGAACTCAGCATCTGTGAATAACAAGAATCGACTGTATGTATCTCTGGCCCAACATTTTACTCCCAGCCATATACCCCCCCAAAGAGAGATACATCTATTTCCCCCAAAAGACACATACAAGAATGTTTGTAGTAGCATTATTTGCAAGAGCCTCAACTTGAAAATTTCCCCAGGGATGATAAGCAATAAAGTCATTTTGGTAGACGCCCAATAAGAATGAATACGCTTATACCACAGGTTCAAGAACATAGCTTACCAATAGCCTCTTCAGTGAAAGCAGGCAGGCACTGAAGAGGAGATACTAGACGATCCCACTTGCGGGAGGCTGGGGAATAGGGCCAAACTCACCTGTGACGCTAGAAGTCTGGACAGAGGGTCCCCACTTGGGCGTGGCGGGGGAGGGGTAGTGACTGAAGGGAACTGGGGGGTCGCGCCCATGTGGATCATGTTCTGGTTCGTGGCTGCACAGTGGGGACACGGGTGTCATCTTTTAAGTTGTATGACTAAGTACATCAACAGGGGCCACGGGAACTTCCCTCCCCTGGAACAGGGGGAACGACGAGCGTCAGCGCCTTTCACCCCCCTTTGCTCCCTCGGGCCATTTCACACTTCCCCAGCCTGATGTGGCCATGCGCAGCTCCCAGCCCACCCCAGGAAGCCCACCCGGAAGCCAGGTCATGCCTGGACTGGCCACCCGGGGCCTCGGGCTCCCTGGCACAGGCGGCTCGTGGCAGCGGGCCTCTGCGCCCGCGCTCCCTGGGCTTTACGGCCCGGGAACGCGGGCGGGCCGGGACACGTCTGATCTGTCCTGCGACGTCACAGCCCCGCGCATCTTTCCTCCTGGCTGCTCGCCAGCACATTCTACGAGTGGACGCGCCTGGCACCTTATTACGGAGACGCCGCTAGTGCGTGATGAACGGTGCCCCGGCAAATACCCTTGACTTCTTCGCAGACTGGAGATGGGCGGGGAGTGGAGACGGGGCAATTGGACCCACCCAGAGCCCAGGGCAGACGCGGTCTGGACACAGTCCAGGCGGCAGCGACCCCGGCAGCGCCACCAGCCCTCCCGGGCGCGAGCAGGACGAGGCCGCGGGCAGTGGGCATCTGTCCTGGCTCCGGTGTTGTCTCAGCGCCCACCGAGGGCCAGAGTCTCTGCTTCCGGGTCGGGCTCGTCCTGGTCTGTCGCCGGGAAGCATCAGCGCCGAGGACGGAACCTGACGCGCGACGAGCGCCCCCCGGCTCGTAAGCCACACCCGGAGACGGGCGAGGACGGCCAGCAGCCCTCGGCCGCCAGCGCTGTCCACGCACCCCGGAGGCCACGCGCGTGGGCGCCAGCAGAGGCCCCGCGCCCAGGCCCCCGCCGTCCCCGAGCTGTCCCCGCCTGCGAACTTGCCTGCGATGCGTCTTCGAAGGGACAGAAGCCCAGCGCCCCCCCGCTCTGTCCACGTCAGGGCCGAGTGTCCCGGCGTTTCGGGCTGAGCCTTGCGCGTCTCTCAGGCCACGCGGCCCGAGTCCACCTGTCCTCGAGGACGCGCCCGCCCGCCCTGGAGCTGCTGGGCGGAGCGGTCACTCCTCGCCCAGCGACACGGAGGGCGCGGGGCTGGCCCGGGGCAGGTGAGGAAGGTGAGGGGAAGGCCTCTGAAAGCGGGCAGCGTGGCGGCGACCCGAGCACCTGCCCGCTCTCCGCTCGTGCGGCCTCAGAGCGCAGCGGGCTGCGAGGACGGGGCCGTGGCCGTGGCCATGGCCTCTGGCGGGCGGGACGCGCCCCTTCAGCGAGGGCGCACGGGACGGTGCCTTCTGCAGAGGCGACATGGACACAGGTGACGGGGGGCCTGTGGCAGCTGGCCCCGCCCACGGTCCGGCTTCTGCTCAGCGCTGGCCCTGGGCGGGACGCGGTGCCCGGAGCGTGTCGGCTCTGCGGTGCCATCTCACTCAGCGACGCGCTTCCGCTCTCCACGCCGCCCCCCCGGGCCCGGCCCTCGCCCGGCCGGCCACCAGCTCCCACCAGGGAGGCCACCGGGCCCTGGAACTTTCCGGAGGAGGCCCGGTCCGCTCACGCTTGCTTCCTCAGCTTTGCGGAAGCCACGTTTCAGCCCGTGGACTCCTGGCCTAGCCCGTGGACGCAGTCCTGCTGGCCACTGGCCGGCGTCCCCCCCCCACCCCCCAGGTGTCCGACTTCCGTCCGGCTCTGGTCTCAGCCTCCTCCGCCGCGAGCCGTGAAGTCAGTGTCCGGCGTGTGTCCGTGTCACGCTGGCCCGCGCCCCGGTGCCAAGTGCCTGCAGAGCGTGGCCTGGAGTCGCGGAGGCCACGCGCCGGGTGTCGGGAGGGCTGGCTGAGCGGAGGGTCGACTGCTGCCGTCCCAGCCACCCGCCGCTGCGTGGGGGAGGGGGCCTCTCGCTGCGGCCGCGCCTGGCAGATGCAGACGCCGCCTGGCCGCGGCCGTCACAGCGGGTCCGTGCCGCCCGCCCGCCCGCCCGGCCGGGACTCGCCGCGCGTCAACGTCCCCGCGGCAATTTGCGCCCTAATTCACGGCGACAGCGCGACAGCGGCGCTCGGAGCAGACGGCCCGCGGGGCAGACGGCCCGGCTCCGCGCCACACGCCAGTCTCTCCCGCGCCCGCCGCGAGGCTCCGTTCTCCGCCGGGCGGACATGCAGATTCCCAGGCCCCGGAGCGCCGGGGACGCCCCGCCCCATCGGCTCCCCGCGGTCAGTCCGGCGGGCCGGGTCCTGCGGGCACCAGGGAGCCGAGGCCCCGGCTGGGGGCACGTAGGTGGGGCGCGGGCCGGAGCGGGCAGCCGGCGACACAGACCCGCTACACCCGCGGCGCCGTCGGGGGCGGAGCCAGCGCGCAGAGAAGGGGCGCGGGTGGACGCGTAGGGCGGAGTCGGCCCCTCCCCCCCGCCCCCCTTCCCCCCACCCCCCCTCTCCCCCCGCGGCGAGGCCCCTGCTCCCCGCGCCGGCCATCAGGAGGA